>OVAN01002198.1:0-34903 GCA_900406275.1 Anastatica hierochuntica | reverse complement strand
AGCCATATACTTGCGGTTAGTGGGGATTGTTAGTGATTAAGGTTTATAAATGTAAAACTTGAAATTGAGTTAATCACTAGCGAAATCTAGCCTCAACAGCCCCGGCGCCACGCCCTCCGAGGAACCCTGCAGGATCTTCTGTGTAGTCCTGCTCAAGCATCTTTTCCCATCCTTCACCTCGAGCGACCGGTGGGGACGTTGTTGTTTGACGAATACGGGAAGGTCGCGTAGAATATCACGAAGATCTTCATGAGCCATTATTCAGGCCCGTACATGAGCTTCTTGAAGACTCGTCGAGCAGTCATCGATGGCTGGTTCGAAGCATTCGTTATAAGTTATTATAAAAGTTTTTTTCTCAAATAAAAATTTTAATTATTATAAATTTAAAAATTAATTGTGTTTCCCAAGCAAACGTACAACTAAGATCAAATGTACGACGAGCGGGTTCGGGATGAGTTTGAGACAAAACTCAAAACCAGCCTCCCGGACTAGGTCAAACGATGTAAGAAGAAGTGGAGGGCCAATCCGGAGAACTCACAGCCAAAGTGGATGGACGGAGACGTGTGGGCTCAACTAGCACACTGGAAGGGAGGGACCCACACGGCTAGGAGCGAGCATTGTATCTCGGTTTGGGTGAACCCCGAGACACAAAGGGCTGAGGCTACACACACTGTCGGCCGTGATTCTTTCAGGGTTAAGGCCCGAAAAATTGTAAGTAAATTTTTCAAAAGATTTTTAATCAAAAAATAAATGCTTAAAGTTCTTTTATTTGTTTAACAAAACAACAATTAAATTTTTTTATTTGTAAATAAGGCTAAGGGTGCAGACTACGACATTCCCGATCTTCTAGTTGTGCTAGAAGAGATGAAGAAGAGGTCTGACGAGACGTTCATCGACGCGAAGCCCGAGCGTCCCTGTGTCGAGGTCCACTGACGGATCGATGAGGTCGAGATCTAGCTTTCCATGGAGAACCCGGAAAGCTCGGTCCAGTCCGCAATTCAAGAAGAACATGATTTTTTCAGAGGTTAGAAATTAATTATTTTTATGAAATAATTTGATTCATTTAACTTTTTTAATATTATTAATCTTTAATTTGTTGTTTTATATTGTAGGTTTCTCCCCGGTCAAAAGGCCCGTTCTTTGGAGTTGGGTCTCTGCAGTCTGAGGCGTCTTCAGGAGCCATTAGTGTTCAACCTTCCTGATCAAGCTTGAGAGATCTAGAGGAGAAGTTTCAGAGGGCTGAGGCGGAGCTCGTGGCGGCTCGCGAGGAGGTTATCGCGGCTCGCGAGGAGGTCAGCACAGTTCGGTCAGAGATGGCCGGATACCAGGAGCGGACTCGATCTCATGCCCTTCTCTTCGGCTGGATGGAGAAGAACGACCCGAAGTTTTCCGAGTAAGCTCGGTTGTTGCGGGACAGGCCAACTCAGCAACGACAGCCGGACAACATTTAGATTTTAGGTTTTCTAGAATTTAGATTTGTAAAATATTTAAAACTTTTATTGTTTTAATTTCAAATTATTAATATTTATCATGCGAAAATTTCATATTATTAATTTTAATTATAATTTTAATTTCATTTCTAAAATTTTATTTTATTTTATTATTTTTCGATTTAATTTAAAACAAAAAGGAAATTTATTTTGCGAGAGAATTGCGAGGAGTCTCTCGCAAATCCCTCGCAAAATATTTGCGAGTATATTGCGAGGATCTGCCGCAAATCCTCGCAATATACTCGCAAATACTTTGCAATACTTTGCGAGGGTTTTGTAACGAACCTTCTCAAATCCTCGCAATATGCTCGCAATTTTTTGCGATGAAATTGCGATGATTCCTCGCAATTATCTCGCAAAGTCTTGGCGATGAAATTTCGAGGAATTGCGAGGGTTCATCGCAAAATTTTACGATTCTATATATGCTCGCAAATTCCTCGAAAATATGTTCCTCGCAAGTTTTCGAGGAATCTACTATTACCTATTTTCTTCAGAATTTCCTCGAAAATGGAGATTTGCGAGGAAATTGTCCCTCGCAAACGGCCTGTGTTCTTGTAGTGACCATCGTCTCACTGGCTACGTTGGTGCAACTTCTTCCATCACTAATCATGCTACAGACTTTTTCTTTGATTAGGCATCATAAATGGAACAAGTTCTCTCGTTTCTCATTGTCTCCTTTGGCAGTCATGACGCTTAGGCTTCGCATAGAGAATAATAGTACGCCTTTCAAAATAGGTTCATGGTCGGACGGCTCTTCTTTGGGTTTCTCTTCTTCGGATTCAAAATCGCCATTTTCCTTCAGAATCATGACCTTTCAGTTGGAACACTCGGTTGCATAATATCCTAGACCATGACACTTGTAACACTTGATGTCTCGAGATCGCAAAGTTCTTCGGTTTTTGTCTTGACGATTAGCTTAACGTCTTTCAGGTAACTGGATCTTTCTTCTTTTTGATAGCTCGGCCTCTGGGATTCGTAGCGCGGTCGGGCATTCCTTCATTTTAGTTGGTTCTCGAACATGATAACCTTGTGGAGAAGTTCCTCAAGTTCAACGTAGTGCTAGACTTCCAGGCAGCCAATGACATCGCGGTTAAGGCCTCCCATGAATCTGGACATTGCCGCCTCGACCTCTTCTTTGATATCAGCCTGGAGAATCAAGGTTTCCAATTTCTGGTAATAGTCCTTTGGCAGATCAACCTCATTGCCTGAGACTCCTTAGTCGGAAATGCAACTCTCGTTGATAGTGACGAGACGAAATGCTTCCTCATCAGAACTTTCATCTGGTTCCACGCCTGTTGCACGAGAAAATCGACAATGAAGGTTTTAAATATTTATAAGTCTGTTTCGTATCAATCATACAATACGCAAGTGCGCATACATGTTATTGTTGTACTTTGGGATCAAACAACAAGAAGCAACTTACGTAAATAAATAGATTTAAGCATTGGGAATACACGTTTAAAGTCTTATCTAAGCAAATAAGAAAGAATTGGGTTGTTTTTGGGCTTTCTTAAGATACTATGAATGAAGGCTAAACAAGGAAATAAACAACTTAAACAAAAGCAATAAACTTAGAGAAAGAAAGCAAACATAAACATAAATGTGCAAACTTGAAATAAACGATAAACTAAGATGATTGACCAAGGGTTGTTGTAATCGATTCATTTATCAAGACAGTAAAAGAGGTGTTAGTTCAAGTTATTAAGCACAAATTCAAGACCAAAGACATTACTAGCCTAATCCAATTTCATGACAATAGGTCATTTCCATATTGATACTCTCGCTTTTTGAAAATGATAAATCAATTAGGAATCATTAAGAACAAGTCCATATAGTCACTAATTAACCTAGCAATAAATTCTCATCCCTAACACCAATTTTACAACCTAAGCTAAGCAAATCTCAACACCCAAGGATCCATCAGAGAGACTACTCACACATGCATAAAGGAAGGAAAAGACAAGAAGAAATGGATAGCATAATTATAGATAAGTTGGGTTTTTGATCCAAGATACAAACTAAAAAGAGAGACTCATGATCTTAAAGATCAAGAAAAAATCATAAAAACTCGAACTTTGTCTAAGAAAATTTTAGGAAAAGTCTTGGATACACAAAATTAAGTTTATGGGGTATTTATAAGTGGAAAGAAGGTAGTTTTTGGGTCTGTGCAAGCCACTATAGAGTGTATGTTGTTGGCTATCGATCACTCTGGTCGATAGTGGCTTGCACGTGACAGAAATTTTCTTATGCTGCCCACTTTCGAGTCCATGCAAGCCACTATCGACCAACTGGTCGATAATGAGTTGCATTTGCGGTCTCTTGCTTCTTCCTTGCTCCTTTTCTCCTTTGCTTGCTCCTTTGCTTCCACATTTCCCATATGCTTTTGACTCTTGATTACCCTTGTTTCTCCATCATTTAATCATTAAGAATCCATCATCTCAAGCTCTCAAATTGTTCATCCAAAGGTTGTACCTAGAAATGCAAAAAGATGTATGCAAATGCAACAATTTTTTAAACTAGACTCAACTTTGAAACTCTATGAATTCTATCACATAAATGAAATATGTACACCTTAAGTGAAAATGAAACAAGGATAAAATGAGCTTAAAATGCATTAAATCCCATACACATCGACTTCCTGGACTTTCCCTTTGTTTGTCCTCAAGCAAGCAACAAAGACCAAACCCGGAAGGGAGTTTTGAAAACAAGAACACTTCCCAAGTGTGTCTAGAAAGACTTTCAATCCAAGATCCTAAAGAGTAGTAACATAATGCATGAATCATAAATTCTTAATGTACTTTGTCATGCTCATCACAAGAATGCATCTCTAGGAAACTAAGCTATTCAACCCAATCCAATTTATTTTCTACAATACCCAGATGTGTTTCTCTTCCTAAGGCTGTAGAGATTGAACCCCCTTTTACTCTTTCACAACATGATTTATCGATTAATCCCGATGAGTTAAACAACTTCCTTCTTCATTTACCAATAAACACTTAGAGACTCTTCTTTTTCTTCATTTGAAGCTCTTTATTCTTTTAGAATCTCTCGTATATATTCCTATTCATTTAGAAAAGCTATTACTAAATCAATTCCTATGATTCATTTTTCTTTTGAGTATCAATAGTTACTCTCTCTTCTATTTCATTATTAATACTTATGCTATATCTAGACATGTTTTTGAATCTCTTAAATTTCCTTTTTCATAACCACATGTGCATCATTTCCAATTTAAGAACATACTTTTCAAGTACTTGACACTAATTATACCAAGAATAAATCCCCAAACTCATGCATGAATTAAAAAATCTCTTCCTTAATTCTAGTTAACCTTAAGATGAGGCTAACTCTAAGGAAGCACTAAACTTTGTCGTTCAACTTCATTTTACACGAGTTTTTACTCATGTGTGTATTTTTCAAAATAGGCCTCACATTCAAATGATTATGAGGGTATAAAAAGAAATGTTTTGAATTTTCAAGGTGAGATAACTACTCATAATATTAGAGTAGCCACTTGAATTAAGAAGAGTGGTAAAATAAGCTCAAAACATAATTCAACTTTCTAGTATTTTACCATAGAAGTGAACTTCAAGACCATAAGCAAGAAAAGCTAAATTCAATTAGGTTCTTCTTAGATGGGATAGATTTCAAATCTAATATGCTTCAATTTTTACAAAGAACTTCAAGAGGCCAATTCCAAGCATGGACTTTAAAAATTTCTAGATGGTTCAAGCATTATATTACTACTAATGAGGGCATTAAATTGTAAGCATGACTAAGTCTACTTACAAGGCATGGTTTTATATGCCAAATGCAACCTATATGCTTCTAACCACATAACTAATTTACATGAATGCATCTATATGAATTTCAAAAACCAATGTTTTTTTTTATTTTTCGCAAAATTTATATGCATATTCACAATGCATGACTCAAGGATGAAAAAGCTAAACAAAACAAATAAAAATGCTAATTAGTACTAAGCTCCTCCTCTAGACTTAAACTTCACCGTCCCAGTGAATTCATATTTTCTGGACTTAAGCAGGAAAAATAAAAACAGAAAATATGAATGAAAGCATGAGATGGTATTCAAAATTGGTTGTAGGTTGTACCTTCTTTTCTATGGTGAACTTGGTTTCGTGGATTCTCTTATCTTTCTTTGGCGCATGTAGGTCTTGTAATTGGGGTTATTTCTTGCTTCTTCTCTCAATGCCACCAAGGAATTGAGTGCTTCTATGGCAATTGGCGTGTTACCTTGCGTTAAACTTCCTTTCGTCGCTCCGCTTCCCATTTCCTCTAATTGTATTTGGCGAGGCATCTCGACCTACTGTCTCTTCAAGTCTTCAATTTCTCGGTTTACTCTTTCTTAAAACAGCCTTCTTTCTTCTTCAAGAACCTTGAATAGTTCTTGTTCACGCTTAGTCTTGGGGATGAAATGGAGCGTATTCGCGGTGATACTTGTCCCTTCCCCACTTAAGTCCTCTCGGACTCGGACCATCCTTGTCTCTCTTGAACCTTCTTTTTCATCTTCTTTCTCAGAGTGTACGAAGATGAGAATGTCCAATGAGCCAAGTTTTGTTAAATCATCACAAGTGAGAAGCACAAACATCCTTCTCGCGGTCTTGAAATTGTTGAAAAGATACTCGATCTCTTTAGTCAAATTGTTCACCCGGATGAAATGCCAATTGACGAGGGGGTGAATGTCCATGTGATCTATTTTCGGGATTTCTTCGCCTAATGGGACTTGCACTCTTTTGAATAGTGGTGTTAGGAATCCTTCAAAGTAGATGATTGATTGTTTTTTTTCCTAACCCACTTCCCTTGGAAAGTCAACATATTGCGAAGGAAGAGGACCGCAATATTTAAATGTCTTCCGAAATCATCCTCTTCCGCATATTCTTTCCATTCCATCAAGTCTTCCTTGAGTCCTCGAAAGAGAAGAAATACTTCATTCTTTGTAGCCCTTCCATTCTCTGCCCTAGCAAAAATTGTGTTGGCCAAGAGCCTTTCTGTGTACCTCAACACTTGATTTCGTATCTTCGACGACTTGGGACTCTCATTTGTAAATGGCCCATCGGCTATCATATCCCAAAATGTATCAATTCGTTATGGGTAGGTTATATGCTTTGCAAACCTCATAGATGCTTATGTAATATTCTTTGTCCCTTATCTTGAAGTTGAGATATCCCCATCTAGCTCTAGGTCGACTTGGCGAATGAAACACGAGGTTCGTTGTGGCAAAAAAATCCTTCACCTCTTTTTCATATATTGGCTCATCCATATCTACCAAGCAATGAAGGTACATGTTCTCTATAAGATAGCACACTTCCTCATAGATTCCTATCTTTTCCATTATCCCCTTGGCCAAGAACCTTGTTGGTTCGATGTGCACTCTTTCAAAGTGTCGTCGTTCTTTTTTCTCTTCTTCACTCCAAGTTGCATCCTCAACTTCCAATGGAAGAGGAAGTGGAGATTTCACTAGAGAAACTTTTACTGTTGGTGGTCTTTTTGTTGGAACCTTCTTTGACATTGAATCTCTTCTTGAGATAGTGGTTCCTTTCAAAGTGGAAGCTTTCTTTGACTTCCCTTTTTGTGTTTTAACTGCCATTCCACTCCTTGTATTGTGCCATTGCGATAATGAACTTCTTTGACTCCTACATTGAAAATATACATGTAAGTATCAACGATATGCAAGATCCTACATTTACTTTCACAATATCATGATTGATACTCAATAAGGAAGATACTATAAATACATTAATATGCTCATGTATATAATGTGATGAACTCAATTATATTGGATACAAGAAGCCATAATCGTTTATATGGTATCAGAGCATGGTTACTTACCCTAATTTCTATTTTTTTCTTTTCCTCTCTGCTTTCTTTCTCAACAACCGTCATTTTGTTCCATTCTTCTTCTTTCTTCATCACACCAGTCAAAACTTCTTCCCCTATCATGTCTCCGACATCAGCGGAAACAATAGACACAACATCTCAAACTCTCCTCAATGTTAACATGCTCAATTTTACTAAACTCTCACCAAACAACTATATGACGTGGAAACTCCAAGTTCATGCCCTTCTCGATGGGTATGACCTTGTCGGGTATCTCGATGCCTCGATCCAGCCACCTGTAACAACTATCTCTGTTAATGATGTCACTACCACAAACCCTGCCTATACACTATGGAAGAGACAAGACAAATTAATCTACAGTGGACTCATTGAAACTATTTTCTTTGAAGTTCAGATGCTCGTTTCCACATCTCGAACCGCCGCTGCTATCTGGACCATGCTTGCTGCCACATTCGCTAAGCCAAGCCGAGGTCATATCAAACAACTTAAGCTACATATTAAGCAATGGACAAAAGGAACAAAGTCCATTAATGAGCATGTTCAAAGGTTCACCACAAGGTTTGATCAACTTGCATTACTGGGAAAACCTATCGAACACGAAGATCAAGTCAAATACATACTCGGTGGCTTACCCGAAGAATACAAGGCAGTGGTGGACCAAATTGAAGGACGTGATGTCTCCCCATCTATCACTAAAGTTCACGAGAAACTGCTCAATAAAGAGGCTAAAATCTTCACTGCCTTGTCGTCAGCTTCCTTGATTCCGATCACTGCCAATCCAGCCACAACACAGTCACAACCTCGCAACAATCAGAATCATTGTTACACTCAGCTTTGGAACAGAAACCAACAACATCACAAAAACAATAACTTAAGAGACAATAGATACGACAAAAACAGTCAAGGAAGGTATCAAGAACGTTGTCAACTCTGCAGTACCTTTGGTCATAGTGCAAAGCGGTGTCCGCAGCCCAACAGCCACCAGAATTCCAGTAACTTTTATCCTCCATTGCAGCCTCGCACCAATGTCGCCCACAATGTTGCACATCCAGAAGGCACATGGCTCCCTGATAGCGGGGCTACTCATCACATGACCAACGACCTCAACAACCTCGCCTTACATCAACCATACTCTGGCAAAGACTCTGTCCTTATTGGTGATGGCTCGCCGCTATCCATCACGCAAATTGGTTCACTATCAATTCCCTCTTCACCTCGCAACTTATCTCTTCATAATGTCATTTGTGTTCCTCACATTCACAAGAACCAAATCTCTGTTTATCATTTATGTAATACTAACAAAGTCTCGGTTGAATTCTTTCATGCACACTTTTAGGTGAAAGATCTGAACTCAGGGGTCCCATTGCTTCATGACAAAACTAAAGAAGAGCTATACGAGTGGCCAACTTCACCCTCTACCCTTCAAGCCTTCTTTGCAGCCTCTACCCCAACACCGACCCTCCAAGACTGGCATCATCGCCTTGGTCACCCGTTTCTCTCAACTCTTAATACTATTGTCTTTAAATATTCTGTCCCGTATTCAAAATGTTCTCCTAAACACTTTCATTATTCTGATTGCTCTATTAACAAAATCCATAAGCTTCCTTTTGCCCAAACATCAATTACATCCTCTCGACCCCTTGAAATCCTTTTTACAGATGTCTGGTCCTCACCTACCACACCAATTGACAACTAAAAATATTATATTGTATTTGTTGATCACTACACTTGATATTCCTTGTACTATCCCATCAAAACCAAAGCCCAAGTCCGAGACATGTTTCCCAATTTCAAAGCTCTAGTGGAGAATCAGTTTAAGAAACGATTGGTACTTTATACTGTGAACACAGAGCAAATTCGTAGCTCTTGGACCAATACTCTCAGCCGCAGGTATCACTCATCTCACTACCCCGCCACACACCCCCGAGCACAATGGTATCTCGAAACGTAAACACAGACATATTGTTCAAACTGGTCTCACACTACTCACTCATGTCGGGATGCCACAAACGTATTGGACTTACGCCTTCGTAGCGTCTGTATACCTTCTCAATCGTCTTCCAACTCTGGTGCTCAAAAACTCTTCTTTTCAAAAACTCTTCGACGAAGCTCCTCACTACTCCAAGCTTAAAGTCTTCAGATGTCTCTTCTTCCCGTGGTTACGACCATACACCAGTAACAAGTTAGAGAATCGATCCATCCTGTCTGTGTTTCTCGGCTAATCGCTAACACAAAGCGCCTATCTTTGCCTCCAACCAAGAACTGTTTGCATCTACACATCCAAGCATGTTCAATTTGATGAGAAAACATTTCCATACCACAAACTTATCTCGCCTCAGCCCAACCCTGAAATCATTCCTTCCACTCTCTCGGAAACCCTAATCATCAAAATCTTGTCGCTTCAGCCACTCGTATCGTCACAATCGTCAGCTTCGAGACCTTCGATGTTAGCTCTGTTTCCGTTAGTGTCGTCAGAAACTCGTGAAAATTACCATCATCGTGATTCTTCTCTGAGTCGCCACCGAGAAATCTATGTAAGTGATACATCGACAAACATTAATCCCTCACCTGATAGCCCAATTCTACAACCCACCTAAACCAATCCTAATTCACTAAACAGAAACCCTGTCCAAATTCATCCAACTAATGGCCCATTAGAAAAGCAACGCCACCCAACAACCCAAATTCCCACCCAAAACAATACTAACCCAATAAACATTAACGAGGCCCAAATTCCCATTTCCTTTCATCGAGACCCATAAGACACTCAAACCCAAAACATAATTCCCACCTAAACCGAAAGTCAAACCAATCCCACTCCACCCCAAAACCAAATAAATGTTAAACCAAATTCTCAATTGAACTGAACCAACCCTTCTTCCTCCTCTAGTCAAAACACCACGAACCTGCAAACCGAGAACCAACACCCCATGAGAACCTGTAGGAAAAAAATATCTCTAAACCAAAAACCAAGTTTACTCTCTCTCTCTCTATAGCCCTCAACTCCGATGTCCCACCCGAGACTCGAACCGTGAACCAAGCATTAAAAGACAAACGATGGCGAAACTCAATGTCCTCTGAGATGGATGCCTTTGCCAAAAAATCAAACCTTTGATTTGGTTCCACGACCACCAAATCAGAAAATCATAGAATGTCGGTGGTTATTTAAAAGCAAGTTTTTACCTAACGGTTCTCTTGGCAGGTGCAAAGCATGATTAGTCGCTAAAGGATACAATCTACAATGGGGACGAAATTACACCAATACGTTTACTCCGGTGATTCAATAAAAAAACTATCAGACTCATCCTCGACATAGCCGTCGCTCGATCCTGACCAATACAACAACTTGATGTCAACAACGCCTTTCTTCAAGGAACTTTAACCGAAGAGGTATGCAGGGAGCAGCCCCACAGTTTCGTCAATTCTGATAAACCGCATCATGTCTGCAAGCTTCGAAAGCCATCTACAGACTTAAACAAGCTCCTCGCGCCAGGTACCTTGAGCTAAAGACATTTCTACTCAGTCTTGGCTTCCAAAACTCACTAGCAGACACATCAATGTTCGTCTTACGCCATGGAAAAGATTACATTTACCTCCTAGTATACGTAGACGACATCCTTATCAATGACAATTCCACACAAGGTATCAATCGAATCCTCACATTGCTCATGGATTAGTTTTCGGTGAAAGACGCTGAAGATCTCAATTACTTCTTGGGGATTAAAGCACACCTAACTCGACAAGACCTTAACTTGTCACAACGTAAGTACATATTCGACCTTCTTCATCATCACAACATGACAGAAGTGACGCAGGTACTCACACATGTGGCTACATCTCTGAAACTCGCTTTAACATCAGGTACCACTCTCAAGAATCCAATGGAATTTTGTCAGCTTGTAGGTAGTTAACAATACTTACAATTCACATGCCTCGACATCGCATACACCATAAATCGACTCTCTCAATTCACGCATCGTTCCACAGATCTTCATTGGCATGCAGTGAAACGAATCTTGCGATATTTTGCAGGAACACCAACACATGGTATATTCTTCTCGGCTAGGAATACGATGAATCTGCATGCATTCTCGGACGCCGACCGGGTAGGTGATACTGATGACTACGTCTCCACCATTACTTACATCATTTATTTCGACTGAAACCCGATCTCATGGACTGCCAAGATGCAAACCGGCGTTGCACGCTCATCCATCGAAGCGGAATATCAGTTTGTTGCCAATACACCAGAAGAAATGTGTTGGATATGCAACCTAGTTTCTGAACTCGACATCACTCTCTCCACAGTCCCTGTCATCTATTGCGATAATCTTGGCGCGACATTCTTATGTGCAAATCTGGTCTTTCACACGCGGATGAAACACGTAGCGTTGGACTATCACTTTATTCATGGCCAAATACAAAATAATATGCTATGTGTCACTCATATCCACACTCTAGACCAGCCCTCACAAAACCAATCCCTCATACGCGATTTTTGGAACTACGACACAAGATTGGAGTGATCACTCTGCCCTCCATCTTGATGGTGCGTTCAAGGAGATTCAAGATCCTACATTTAATTTCACTCAATAAGGAAGAGACTCCAAATACATTAATATGCTCATGTATATAATGTGATATACTCAATTATATTGGAAACAAGAAACCATAATCGTTTAAAGTAAGATCCAAGCATTTTTAATAGGTGTAATAACTTGAATCCAAGAAGGTTCTAGTGTTCAAAATCACTCTCAAGGTGTCATTGAAGATAGTACTCGTGAAGAAAATAACTCAAGACACCAGAGATTTAAAGAATTATGAACTTTCAAATTTTGTTCAACAATCCTGTCACAAATCCAAAACCCCTTAGTAAAATGGTCATAACTTTGTTTTTACTCAACGAAATCGCAAAACTCTTTTTGGGATATTCGTATCTTCCATAGGCTATCATTTAAGACCATTAAATCACTAAATGCCAAAAATTTCTCAAAATCTTCATCACCAATTCTCCAGAACATCAAGAATACTCATTTTTCAATTTTTGCAAATAAGCTCCAAATCTCTCAAACTAAGTTTTGAATCCTATTTCCCAAGCATTTTCTAAGATATTCTAACAATAATCAAGCACATTCAAGATATTAACTTCCAAAATTAAGATTTTGAGTTTTCTAGAAAGTTCTTACATTTCTTGGAATTTTAAAATTTAAAGAACATATCCTGGTTTGGAGAGGAAGAGATGCTATGAACCATAAGTCATTACCTCTTTCGCATCAAACAGATTGGACCACTTGGATTTCAACTTCCCGGGAAAGAGCTTGTATCTAGAGTTCAATAACAAAACCTTATTCCTTACTTGAATTCTCTCTTGAGAATCTTCTTGTCATGGAAAGCTTTTGTTTTTCTCCTTGTAAATTTTGGAGCTTTCATATGTGTTTTGTTTCAAGTTCTCAAGCTCTTCCAATTGCACCAATCTCCTTCCTAAATCTTCTTTGAAATCAAAATTTAGTTTCTTTGTTGTCTAAAGTGCTTTGTGTTCCAACTCAAGCGATAGATGACAAGACTTTCTATAGATTATGTTGTAAGGTGTAGTTCCCATTGGTTTTTTTAATGTTGTTCTATATGCCCATAGTGTAATAACCCTGAATAAAGATCAGGATGTGCACAATACCAAAAAATGGACAAAGGAAAGATGGTCGAGTTCAGCATGATCGAAATCAGTTTTAGTGCATTCAAAATAAGTTTCAGCACATACGGACCAAGAAATGGCGATCAGATCAGTTGCATTTTTCGAAAGCACCTCGATGACTCAGCACGATGCTTGCAAGGATAATTGCCTACTTAACAGATCAAGTTGCTCGATGACTAAGCTTCCCAGGATTTCACGTGCTAGGGAAACTTTTGTCTAGATAAAATCATCGTAAAATTTTGTGGTCGGAAACGCTCGCGGTTCAGCTTTTTTCTATCTAGAATTCTCAGGAAAATAATTATAAGTTTTATGGTAAGAGTGACCTTAGAAATAAATTAGAACCAGAATAGTCGGAGGAAATTAAGTTGGTCGGAGAATATTATTTCTCGGTTGTTCAAAAAGGCCTGTGGGATGTTCGGATCCGAACTCGGAACGTTCGGAATGGACTGAAGCGTGTTCGGCTATGGCACATCTTGAAGTAGTTGTGCAGCTCCTTGTGGTTACGCAACTACTTCAGGTGAGTCGTCGCCAAGTGACATGGCCTGGAAGAAGCTCGGTGTCCTTCGTGCCACCTCATGCTTTCAACCTCCTTAATCGACCAATAGGAATCTTCTTTACATTTCTATAAATAGCCATCCACCCCCACTTTAGTCTCTCATCCTAAACTTGTAGAAAACCAAATGGAGACCTCCAGAGGTCGAGTCATAAGGTAAGCCTAAAACCCTAGTTTTAATTTATAGTTTAGTAAATAATTAGCTTAGAACTAAATAGTTTTTGGTGTCCTAAACATCGGGAATCTTATTGTTCTAAGAATATTTTGTTATAGGTTTCGAGCCGAGCCAACTGCGAGATAGGAGTACGCTAGGACCAACCTACCAATCCAAACGTCTAGGTGAGTCTTGGTTATAAGATTGATAATTAGATGCGATTAGCGCCTGCAAAACGAGGGTATTATGTGTTGTTTGTTGAACTTTAGAATCATTTAAATGAAATAAATAAATGAAAAGACATCAGTAAGTGGTTAAAGGCGATGCTTGTGTGATATTTTTGACTATATGATTGTGTGATGCATGATGATTGATGGCATCACTATTGTGTGATACATGTTGCTATGAAAGATATTAGGTTATATTGTTTGGGCCTCGGCTCGGGGGTATAACATATATATGTGGATTGTATGATTGAGTTATATCATTTGGGCTCCGACTCGAGCGATATATCATTTTCGTGTAGGTGTAACGTTTATGTGCATGTATTGTAACGGGTTCGCTCATTCAGGAATTCATGAGGAAAGGAAATGGTTCACCGGGTAGGTGACCATGAAGGGGTTCACCGGGTAGGTGACCCAAAAGTTCTGGCATTCGGGTAGAATGTCGAAAGAGTCACTAGTATCCTATTTTTGGTGATCTAGATGGGACTTGTTCTCTTTCCAGACATTGAACGCTGGTCGGGATGATCACCCGGATGCGTGCTACACGATGGTGTAGGAGTGATTATTTGATTGTTGGATCGTTAAGAATTTGTGTCTTCGGTTTGAGGTTAGTAATCACGAAGGAGAACCACTAGTGGCAAGAGACAAGCCTCGCCAATCTTGAAGATCTCACACCCGGAAATGGTGGATACTTGGAAGTTGGAAGTTCAGAAGTTGAGAGACGCCGATTGTTTGAATGTTTAATTACCGCTTGCATGCATTATTAAATGCTTATTGCTGAATTGATTGAATGATGCATATTGGGGGGGGGGAATATTTATTCGTTAGGGAACCCAACTCACTGAGCAAATTAGTTACTAATTAGACTCTCTGTTTTGCAAGTAACCATTAGTGGGATACTTCTACGGGTGAAAGGAACGTTAGGTGCTAGTGTAGTTTATGTACCTCTTTGCAAATGGAGTACGACTCTATTATGTATCAATGTTTTAAGCTTCCACGCGGATCTATATAAAGATTTGGTAA
This sequence comes from Anastatica hierochuntica, assembly GCA_900406275.1. Lineage (NCBI taxonomy): Eukaryota > Viridiplantae > Streptophyta > Magnoliopsida > Brassicales > Brassicaceae > Anastatica > Anastatica hierochuntica. The sequence goes on along the minus strand of OVAN01002198.1, from coordinate 19,911 downwards.
CATTTTTAATAAAGTATGAAGTGTTTATAAAATTCTTCGGGTTCCATATGATACTAGTCCTAGTTTGGGATGTACCAACTAGCGATTCTGAAAGCGGGTTTTAAATCATTGATTTGGGTCCGTTAGGATACACGAACTCGGATGTTTGACCTAAGGGTCTTGGATGTGTTCTAAGAACCTCGGGTTGGATGTCTAAGTGTGTAGTTGTCGCATCTTTGGTAAGGACGTTTTCTTAGGGTTAATTGATTTGTCGTGCATGTTCTTGTTTGATTGTTGCACGGCAGATTTGTTGACTTTGACATAATCCTAATCTGAGGTTTTACAACGAAGGTGGTATCAGAGCATGACTCTCCATGGTCATTTGGGACTTGATTTTCAAATGTTTTATCTAGTCAAAAGTGTTGCAAGGACGTAAATTAGGAAACCAACAGTTCCTTCTTTTAGATAGGATGGATTTAAGAATTATCTTTATTTCTAATATCTTTGAAGCATATGGTATAAGATAACAAGACTTCAGAACATGCAAGGAGCGATCAAGGAGGATCTTGAATTCAAGAAGAAGAGAGTAATCGCCATGAGGCATGCTTTAATGGACGATACATCAAGAGGCTTTCTTCATGGGAGAGGCGTATTGAAAAAAACGGAATCAACAAGGAGAATTAAGATCAAGGAGTCCTAGTCGAGTTAAGGAAAATGATTTATTGTCTATGGGAAAAGACGTGGGAATAAGTAAACACAAGCAAAAATATAAGCGTTTGGTGGTCGGTGAAGTACATGGTGAAGAATTAGTTTAAGATACTTAGAGTACTAGAGGACGATGAGAAGAATGGAAGAAAATACCCTTAGATAGGTAAACATAAACCTTCATGACCTTGTAAATGGCCTCATACCAAGTAAGTTTGGTTTTAACTCATTACGTGATTGATTGATTGCATGCTTTGCTTGATGATTGAACTTTTAGAGAAAAGGAATTGTTAGAATGTTATTTAAAATTCAGAAGCGAAACGTTATAGGTGACTCTGTCATCTATGTTTTGTTTAACACCCTCGAATGTGTCGTTAGAGTCTTTGTGTAAAGTGTTCTTAGTTAAGTCTTGAGAGAACTTTTACGCAAGTAAAAATGTGAGTGTGAGCCTAATAGAATACCCTATTCCAAACCTTCATTCCAAACCAATTGATGGAGGAAAAACAATTAAAGAGACTTCTACACGATGATGGTTGTCAAAAGGGACATGATAACATTGAACATGGGTAGATGTGAGGAATGACAAGGGTGTACAGAAAAGGAAAAATTAGGTTTAGTGTTCATTGATGACCGCAGAAGAATTTGACCAAAATGGACATAAGGGAAGGAAGATGCAGACTGATTGAAGGACATGTCAGTGACATGTAAAGAAGATGCAAACTGATCAAAGGACAAATCAGGGGCTGGTTACTCAGAATATTGGGATAGTGAGAGTGCTTTTAGATGGCTACAAAGATAAATGGGAAAGAAAATACTTCAGAGAATCATAGAACTACAAGAAGAGTTAGTAATGAACCAAAGTATACAAAACAGAAGAAGATATCAAGGCTGATGAAGATGATGTTCGAGAAGCTGAGAGATGTGGAAAATTTGGAAAGTGGAGAAGTATAAAGGGGACGAGAATTAGATAATGGATTGGTAGACCTGCCAAAGTGAGGTGATGGAACTAGAAGGATGAGCAAATGGAATCTACTGAGTAGAAGAAAGAATATGGAGGATGTCAAAGTACCATGAAGGCTTATCAAGATCTGAGGAGAGGATTGATAATCAAATATGAGATGAAGTAAGGAGGTACAATAAAAAGAGTACGAAACTTTGACACTTGATGAAAATAAGAAGGACTAGATAAATGATGAATATTGAGGAACTGGAGTAATGAAAGGCGTAAAGGACAATGCTTATGCACATTGAGGACATGACATTAAATGAAGAGGGTAAAAAAGGCACAGTATAATAACTTTAACAAGGAAATGACTTGGCGGTGGACGATAGTAAGACTTGAACGTTAAATTCTGACGATACCTTAAGTACTGCAACTCGAGCTCGTTCTCTTGCGGGATTGCGAGTAAGCTTAGGTTTATAAATTTTAAACTTTGACCACCAACTGACCGCGTGTGACTCTTACGTCAAAGCTGAATCCTAGATAGGTTTCAAGATTCGCTGGTTGTGACTCCAATTCTAACCAAAGATTCTTTGTTGATGCTCGAATCATCATTATTATCCTCTTTTTCAGAATGTTTAGCTTTCAAAACAGTTTGGCATGTACCCGAAGATAGCGAGTTAGGCTTCATTCTATTCTTGGAGTCTAGATAATTACCTTGGGTGCTTTGCTTTTGAGTTGGTTGAAAACTGATTTGTCTTACAATCCTTTGGAACACCCTTTTGGTGAGTCATCTTGGAATTCCTGCAAGAGATTTTCCATCTTGCTAGGCATAATCAGCCTTTTGGGTGCTTAGATTCATGAACAGCTCTTTAAACATAAAGACTAAGTTTGGTTTGTTACTTCACTTCGACTTATTAGGCACTTTGTTTTTTGTTGGTTAAGACTTAGGAGTAGGCAGGGACTCAGCGGTCTTCTTCTTCTTCATGGCCCTCTGGTCCTGATAGACTTCCTAGGGCGTCATGGCGATAAAACGGTCTTTCGGCCTTTGATCTCAAATATCTGACGGTTAGTGAAACCATCATGAGTAACTTGACGATCGGTTTGCTAGGGCCTTCTGAGTAGGATGTGGCTAGCGTCCATGGGCAGGATATCGCAGAGGATTTCGTCTTTGTATTTCCCGATTGATAAAGGGATATTGACTTGACTATTAACCGTCATCTCGCCACAGTCGTTGAGCCATTGCAGTTTGTAAGGCCTCAAGTGTGTTTGCAACTCTAATCTTAGCTTATGGACCATCGTCTCACTAGCTACATTGGTGCAGCTTCCTTCGTCAATGATCACGTTGAAAAATTTGTCTTTGCCTAAGCATTGTGAATGGAACAGGTTCTCTCGTTGCTCATTGTCTCCTTAAGCAGTCATGACGCTTAGGGTTCACATAGCGACTATAGTTCGCCTTTCAAACCAGGTTCATGGTCGGACGACTCTTCTTTGGGTTTCTCTTCATAATATTCAAAATCGCCATTGTCCTTCAGAATCATGATCTTTCAGTTGGAACACTCGCTTGCATAGTGCCCAAGACCGTGACACTTGTAACACTCGTTGTCTCGAGATCGCAACTTGCCCTTTAAAGTTCTTCGGTTTTTAGCTTGACGATCAACTTAACGTCTTTCGGGTAACCAGATCTTTCTTCTTTGTGATAGCTCGGCATTCAGGATTCGTACCTCGGTCAGGAATTCCTACATATTAGCTGGTTAACGAACATGATCGCCTTGTAGAGAAGTTCCTCGAGTTCCACGTAGAGCTGGACTTCCAGGAGATCAATGATGTGGCTAACGTCCATGGGCACATCGTAGAGGAATTCATCTTTTTATTTCCCGATTGAAAAAGGGAATTTTACTTGACTATTAACGGTCATCTCGCCATAGTCGTTGAGCCGCTGCAGTTTGTAAGGCCTCAGGAGTGTCAGTAACTCTGATCCTAGCTTCTAGACCATCATCTCACTGGCTATGTTGGTGCAACTTCCTCCGTCAATGATCAGGCTATAGAACTTTGCTTTTGATTAGGCATCGTGAATGGAACAAGTTATCTCGTTGCTCATTGTCTCCTTTGGAAGTCATGACATATAGGGTTTGCATAGCGAATCGCCTTTCATAACATGTTCATGGTCGGACGGCTCTTTTTTGGCTTTCTCTTCTTCGGATTTGAAATCGCAATTTTCCTTCAGAATCATGACCCTTCAATAGGAACACTCGCTTGCATAGTGTCCAAGACTGTGTCACTTGTAACACTTGATGTCTCGAGATCGCAATTTGCCCGTTCAAGTTCTTTGTTTTTGGCTTGACGATCGGCTTAACGTCTTTCAGGTAACCGGATCTTTTTTCTTTATGATAGCTCGGCCTCCAGGATTCAAAGCGCGATCGGGCATTCCTTTTTTTTAGCTGGTTGTCGAACATGATAGCCTTGTGGAGAAGTTCCTCAAGTTCAACGTAGTGCTAGACTTCCAGGCGGTCTATGATATTGCGGTTAAGGCCTCCCATGAATCTGGACATTACCGCCTCGACGTCTTCTTGGATATCAGCCTGGAGCATCAGAGTTTCCATTTCCTGGTAATATTCCTTCACATATCGAACTCCTTGGCTTAGATTTCTTAGTCAGAAATGATACTCTCAGTGATAGTGAATCAGGACGAAATGCTTCCTCATCAGAACTTACATCTGGCTCAACGTCTCAACGGGATAATCACCGATGTGTCTTTTGGTGGTGACCAGTTGGTCCCACCAGGTTAGAACGTAGTCTTTAAACTCAGTGTGGGCTACTTTAACTCTATAGGAATCAGTATATTCCCCGCAGTTAAAGACTAATTCTATTTTCTTCTCCCATTATAGATATTCTTCGGAATTATTTTTTCCTTTAAGTGATGGGAGTTAGAGTTTTAAACCTGATAAGTTGTTGTGTGGTTGGCGTTTGTCATGGTCACGGTGCCTTCGCCGACTACGGTGAAAGTTAGATTATTGGCTATAGTATTCGACCGTTACGAGATTTATTTTGTCTCCGATTGGATGCGCTGTGATCGGAATGCTTGATCTCTTCTCTAAAGTTTGAGAACTTCCTATCGATCTTTTCTTCTAGCTTCTCGTCCATCATTTTTGTCAAGTTCGTCGTGATGGCGTCGATGAGGGCTTGATTCCCGCTTAACTCGGACATGGTACATGCAAGTAAAAACAACAACTGAAAGGAAGTGGCTCAGATACCACTTGATGTGATCCTCGTCTGGAAGAATGATCGGATTCTGGGAGTCACTTCGCGTCGTCATGGTTTAGATGCAGTGGCGGAAGACTTGAATGGATGGTAGTGGCTGAAAACAACCAAGAATGGCGAATGGTAGATCGAATGATCGGGTGTTTAGATGAACAAACGTTCAAATGGTCAAGAAAGAGAGTGAAAGATAAAGGATGAAAGGTTCAGATAAGGTGGAACGAGACAGAGACCGAACGGTCAACTCTCGGAAGAATCTGAACATATAATAAATCGAAGATATCTCGATTACTCATGATGGCGAGAGGATGAACCTAAACAACAATGAGATGGTTCGTTTGAGACTTCCGAAGAGTGACGAAAAGCTCTCGGACTTTCGAGGTTAGATTCACTAAGAAAATAAATTCCTAAAGCGGCTAAGTGTTTCGATTTTAAAGAGAGAGAATCGAAAGAGAGAAGTTTGATTGAAAAGTTAATGGAGTTTACAAATGAGGAAGTGCTCCTTATATAGCCAAAGAAGGAGGAAGTCACTCGTACGTTAAATGAAAATAAATAAATAAAGAAGACTACAACTTTCAAGGAGAAGACTACAAATTTCAAGGGAGGACCACGCCAATTCTAAGGAGGATGGGCGACCACTCATTTGTCTTCTCTGGTCTCATCTTCATGGACCTTTTGTCATTAGTGGGCTCGGGAAATAGTTTCGGGACTTGCCTCGTTAAAAAACTTACTCAGAAAATCCGATGGAACAAAACCGGGTGAAGGAAATAAGAGTGCAGGACCCACACCTTCATTAATGACGACTTTCAGAGGCTTGAATCACGATCAATGTGATCGGATAAGCATTCACTACGCTGCCTGGATCTTGTCTGATAATAGCTTCGACGACATGGTTGAGTCGTTGAGTTTTGGATTGGGTCATGGAACCGGATGAATCGTCTAAGGCATCGTCTGGATCAAGCTGCTCCTCAGCTACGAGTTGCTCTTCGGCTATGAGCTCCTCGGATACAAGCTGCTCATCTTCGGGTACAAGCTGCTCTAAGACCTCTATTGTTGATTGGCTATCATTGTCAAACCCTTACTTCTTCTGCATCGTTTCTTGCAAAATAAAATGCCACTTTTGGGCCTGTTGGGCTTTATTAGCGAAGACAATTTATCTTTCGGGCAACTAAATGTGTTTCTTTATAGGCTTAATACCACAACCTTGAGCTTTGTAAAAATCTTTCTGGTTTTTATTTATTTATTTAAATTTAGATTTTATTTATAAATAAAAAACAAAGAAGGTGAAGTTTATATGAAATAAAAGTATTTGTAGAAGTTTTATACATAAAATAGGAGAATCGACTAAAAAAGATAAAAAAAAAATATAAACACTAATCGAATAAGGATTTTGTTTTCATGTTTCTTTTTTCATCTAACTTTTCTCTATTGAAAACATGAAATACATAACCAAAGCCGACGATTGGAAAAATCCAACCTCAGAGTCACAAGCCGGCAATTAGACGAACCCAACCCCAGAGCCACAAGCCGGAGAGTTTAAAAGAAAACTCTCGGAGCCAAAACAACCCATAGAAATAGAAGTAACTAAGAACAACTCAAAAATAAACGAGAATAATAAATAAAACTGAACATTAGTAGTTGAACACAAAAAGATCTTCAAAGATAAAAGCTTCAAAGGTAGAGAGCAAATTTGAGAGGAGGAGGAATGAAGCTGAGAAACACTAGTCCGATAAGGGAAGCACCAAGCAATGACCTCATTATATTGCTCAAGGAGCCACGAGAATCACGACAAGAAGCAACCCAGGCCGAAGAAGATAGCGCCTTTACCAGTACCACTTTTACAATCTACGACCTATGACTAGGCACTCTACGCACTTCCTTACTGAGGAACTGAAAACATCTTTCAAAAAGAAAAATGTTGTTACTAGCTAGTAGGACGAGCACACCACTCACTCAAAAAGCAAACCACCTAGATAGCTAAGACAATAAAGACAAAACCAAACGAAGACTAAGGAGATGACAACGGAGATAAAACCAAGAAGTTGCACCAACACACTAACCACTAACTACAGCTTACTACTCCATTAAACCTAAAACCCTGGATGGTTACCACAGATCAAGACATGTTCAACACCTAAATATTCTATACCACCAGACAAACAACCACTCGGCAATGTCCGAATCTTTAAAAACCGGAACTTCAGGACTGAAACTTAAATCGGCAAAGGCAAGGTCATAACCTGAGAATCTTTGTCTTAGCTTGCAAATGGTCTTCATTGTATCATAGTGAAGAGTTTTGGACCATCTGTTACCACATAGTGGCATTATATTCCCGTGAAGACCCTTCATAACCGACACAAATCTCCTTCTGATTACTTCGCGCGCCACCAACTGTGGAAAGAGAAAACAAAGATTGACGGGGAAGAGAAGCAGAGCAGGGAAGATCTGAAAAATTCTACCACAACCAAAAGCCCTAAAATCCGACTCTTCAGCAGCAAGGCCACCACGCTGACCTCGCCGTAGCTCTAAAGAAGGTGAGAATCCGTCGGATCTGACTCCTCAAACTCGCATCAGCTCATAGTTTCGTGCAAAGAGACCAAAAGACAGACCGATGAAAAGAGCAAAGCGAATGAAAATAGAAAAACAAAAAAACCTTCGGCGCTGGCTTGGTTATCCGGTCACCGGAGAAAATGGCGGCAACTTGGAATTAGGTCATAGCAAAGGGATCGAAGAGAGAATAAAGATATTTTTTTGTGTCCATCATCATATACTTCAGATGGGCTTTTTGTGATTTTGTTTTCCTGTTTTAATTCTATTTCCTAATTGATTGTGGAAAAAGAAAAGGAAAAAAGAATTGACCGACTCTCTCCTAAAGAATTAGGGTTATAAAAAGAGAGGTGGCTTCCTTCAAATCATATTCTAATCTTTCGTCAAAAATTACTTTTAACTCTCAGAAACAATGGCTTCGAACAAGATTGTGTTGACGAGCTGCGACGATGAAACCTTCGAGATCGATGAGGCGGTGGCGCGTGAGTTTGAGATCATAGCGCACATGATCGATGACGGCTGTGCCGGAAAAGCAATCCCGATTCAAAACGTCACCGGGGAGATCCTGTCCAAAGTAATCGTGTACTGCAAGAAGCACGTGGAAGCTGGTTCGGTCGAAGAAGATGAGAACCCAGAGAAGGAGCTCAAGGCTTGGGACGCCGAGTTCATGAACCTCGAAATTGAAACGCTCTTCAAAATCTTACTCGCAGCCAACTATCTCAACATCAAAGGGCTTCTCGAACTTACTTCCCAGACTATTGCAGATCTCATCAAAGACAAACAGCCTGAGGAGATTCGAGAGATCTTCAACATTGAGAATGATTTCACACCCGAGGAAGAACAAGCCATTCGTAAGGAGAACGAATGGGCTTTTGAATGAGACCCTAAAACCCAATTCTTTAGATCTTCTTTAGCGATTTTCAGCGGTGTTTGAATCTTTAGTTTCGACTTTTTATTTTTTCCCCGTGAATGATTTAATTAGGCGTTTTGATTTATTAATTGCGGTGATTGACGATAGTTGATGCTGGGATCAATATGCTTTAAAACAATGTCGTTGTTACTTGCGGAGTCAAAAGCACAAATCTTCAATCTTTCTCCACAAAAATACTTCCGGCGACTGGGAAATTGGCCGGTTAACACTCTTTCACTCTTTCATCTTGTCTAGGGCTTTCTCTCTTTCGGATCAAAAGTTGAGATACTCTTACAAAGTTACATACCAACCACACTTAGGTGTTGTTAGTTTGTTCATCCAGATACTGCATCTGGATGCATATGTCTATAAACATGAGATTCAAATCTAGGTTTTTTGGATGATTTTACTAGTAGAGTTTGGATGAGTTTAGTTCATCCAAAAAATTGTAAAAACTAATAAAATCATAAAACATGCCAAAACCGCAAAATTCGACAAAACCGCAAAAATCGCAAATCCGTAAAAACTGTCAAAACCGTTAAAACTGCAAAATTATTTAAAAACCGCCTTAACAACAAAATCCGTAAAAACCGCCAAACGCAAAATCTGTAAAAACCGTAAAAACTGTAAAACACGTGAAAACCGCATAAAACGCAAAAACCGCAAAAACTGCAAAACTGACCAAAACCGTAAAATCTGTAAAAACCGCCAAAACCGTGAAAACCTTAAAATCCGACAAAACCACAAAAACCGTAAAACCACAAAAACTGTAAAAACCGAAAAATCCGTAAAAACCGTCAAAACAGCAAAAAACGCAAAAAACACCAAAATCGCAAAATCCAACAAAACCACCGAAACCGCCAAAATGATCAAAACCGCAAAAGTCTGAAAAAGTCACAAAACCGTAAAAGCCGCAAATCCGTAAAAACCGCAAAATCCGCAAACGATCATCAAAACCGCAAATCCGTATAAACCGTCAGAACCGTAAATATGTACAAACCACAAAAACCGCCTAAACCGCAAAAGCCACCAAGGCCGCAAAATCTGACAAACTCGCCAAAACCATAAATCCATAAAAACCGCCAAAACTGCAAAAACCGCCAAAACCGCAAAATCTGAAAATATGCCAAAATCGCAAAAACCACCAAAACCGCAAAATCTGAAAAAATCGCAAAATCCGTAAAAACCGCAAATCCGTAAAAACCGAAAAACCGTCAATAACTGTTCAAACCGCAAAAACAACAAAAACCGTAAAACCGTAAAAACCGCAAAAACACAAAAAACGCCAAAACCGCAAAATTGCATAATAAATTATTTATGAAAGAGATGAAATTATTGCATACTTTTTTTTAATAAAAATAATAGTTTGATGTGTCTGGATGCAATTGCAAATGCACAAACGAACAAACTTGCGTTCAAATGTTGCATTTAGATGCATAATCCAAATGCAAAAACGAATATCATCCAGATGCAGCAATCATATGCAGCATCCAAATGCAACATCCGGATGCTGCATCCATATACACAAACGAACATGTCCTTACTTGGACTGTTTCTCATCCCTTTGCTCAACCTGGTAAGTAAAATCTCGATTTAGGATTTTTCATTCTTTGATTTCGAGAATTTTAGTTCGAATTTGGGGTTTAAACTATTGAAAGTCTAATTTAGGGTTTGAGTTTTTAAATTTGAAGGTTTGTGGTCATGGCTCGAACGAAGAAAGACGATGTGACAAAATCGACGGAAGAGGAAGAGAATTCTGAAGCAAGAGAGGAAGAGCAATCGGATTCCGATAAGGAAGAAACGGAAACACAACCCGAAGGGGATGAAGTGGTAAGTCTTTAAAATTTTGAAGGAGTAAGTAAGATTTAGCATAACTATGTTCGTGTTGTGAATTTGAGATTTAGTAATAAAAAGGTAAAACTTGGTAAGATTTGGTGGAATTTTGTAAATGACAGGAATTGGAGGAAGAATCAGAGGAAGAAACAGAACCGTTACAACAATTGAGCATGTATTTCCCTCAAACCGAATATGCGAAGACGGTGAAACTCTCCGGAAAGTGTAACATTAATAAGACGATGAGGACAATCGAAAAGCTTATGTAAAAACCGGGGAGATGGCTTGGTTTTATGATCACCCACAGTTCAAACTCGTATTCCATTTGGCTAAGAAGAGGACAAGCCAAAAATATATGGGAATGTGGGCATTCCTTCTAAGGACGGCTTCTCTAGACAAGAAGAAGAAAATTTGGTTTGTAGTAAACGGCGTTCCAATTCGTTATTCACTTAGAGAGCATGCTTTGCTATCGAGATTTGATTGTCATCCATTGCCACACGAATATGAAATGAAGGGTGGCTTGGTCTTTGTTGATAAGTATTTTCCTACGGGGTCAACAATTTTGTATGAAGCGGTGGCTAAGAAGAGGGACACAATGAAGGGAAAGTCATATATTGATCGTTTAAGGATGTCGGTCCTATATTTTTTATCAAGCATCATCATTGGGAATAAGAAGACGGGAGAAAATACACCAGCCGTAGACACTTTCCTTTTGAGAGCGGTTAATGATTTAGATATGTGCAAGATATTTCCGTGGGGAAGTTTGTCGTTTGAGCATACTATAAATGATATTATGCATTTGATGGAGCAGTAGGGAGGAGAGGCACAGAATTGGGATTTCCTAGCTTCAATGTAACTTTGGAGGTAACTACCACTCATTGTCATATCCAATTTCATTATAGATATGTCTAAGGTTGTGAATTATTTGTCAGATTTGGTAATACTAGCCTGAACTTTGAGAACTGAACTTGTGAATTAAAGGTCAGACTTGGCAAAACTAGGAGAAATTTAATGAATAGAATTGTTAATTATATGTCAGACTTAGTAAAACCTAGACAAATTTTCTAAAATTCTATGTCAGACTTGGTAAAACATAGATAAAGTTTCTAAAATTATATGTCCGGCTTGGTAAAACTTGAAATAGTTTGACAAAAAAATGTGAATTGTCTTGTCCTGTAGATTCTAGCATTTGAGGCTATTCCTGTTTTGAAGAAGCATTTCCGAGAGGATGTGAGTGGTGTGAATGTTGAGTGTTCGCGGATGTGCAAAATGAAATACAAAAGTAGTGTGAAGAGAGATTTTGTAATTGCGGAAATAAATGCGAGGCTTGGCACGACCAAGGTGAGTGATCTCATTACCTTATACTTCTCATTATTCATGTATATTTGGAAGTGTAATGTTTGTATATTATAATTTCAGGATATTGAAAGTATTTTGGTCGCATCTCCTCGTGAGGAAGAGCTTTTAAAGGAAGTTATGAATGCTGACAACGGTTAGAACGATATGAAGATGTGGATGCTCGTGCAATTGAGGCTTCTGCGGTTGAGACTCCTGCGGTTCAGGCTGCGGTTGAGACTCCTTCATTACTTGAGGTTGCGGATGGGAATTCTATAAAAGATGCATTTCTTGAGATGGAAGGCTATTTGGTGAATCATATTAAAGAAAGTGAAGATAAGTTAGTGGGAAAGTTAGAAGGCGTTGATGGTAGACTCAAAGTTGTGGAGTCTTGCGCGAAGAATTTTAGAGATTGGTGACATTATGAAGGTTATGGTGATGAAGGTTTTGGTTACGGAGAGGATACTCATCAAGAGAAAGAAGATGAGATGGAGGTTGATGAGGCCGTGGGGTTTGCTGGTGAAGAGAAAGACAAAGAGAATGATGAAGAGAAAGAAGAAGAGGTTGTTGATAAGGGTGAGAATGAAGAAGAGAAGCAAGAAGAGATTGTTGTTAAAAAAGATGGTGGAAACGATAAAGACAAAGATGAAAATGGAGAAGATCAAGAAGAAGAGATGATTGAGGAGGCCGCAGGGGTTAATAAAGGAAATGGAGATGAGATTGTTGAGGAGGCCGTGGGGGTTGAGAAAGGAAACGGAGATGAGATTGTTGAGAAGACCGTGGGGATTGAGAAAGGAAACGGAGATGAGATTGTTGAAGAGGTCGTGGGGGGTTGAGATTGAGATAGAGAAAGTGGGTGATGGTGGCGGAAAGAAAGTGCAACAAAGTGAGGAAGAATCACAACCTAGTGATGTTCAAGTTCAAGAACAAGATGATGATGTCCGTGGTGGAGAGGATAAAGGAAAGGGGAAAGTTGCAGATGGTGAAGATATTGGGCACGATAAAGTGGGTGAGGAGAGACACAAAAAACAATAATCCCATACAAGAGAAGAGAGAAACCAAAAAGAGTAGAAGAACAAAGCAAAGCCCCTCCACCAAAGAGGATAAAGATTATAGATAGAAGTCGTCGGGGAAGAACGAGAGTTGTAAGGAGTCCTTATATGACGAGAATGGGAACTAGTAAGGATTCAACTAAGGAGGTTTGAGAACAAGAGTAAGTGAGACTTTGAAAAAACTATGTTACTTTGGTTTATTTTCTGTTTGTCAGACTTGACGAAACTTTGTAAGACTATATTCCGTTGGTTTGTTTTCTGTTTGCAAAACTTGGTGAAACTTTGTAAGATTATGTTCTTTTGGCTTGTTTTTGTTTGCCATAATTGGGGAAACTTTGTAAGATTATGTTCTTTTAGCTTGTTTTGGCTTATTTATGCTTATTTTCATATTTCAAGTTCAAGAACAACAGTAGATAATAATGTCTTCAGAATTAGATAAACTTTTTAAAACTAGATAATGTCTTAACACCATGTTCTTACAACAACAAAAATGCTCCTACAACAAGCATTTTCCTACAAACAAGCATTTTCCTACAACAACCCCGAGGGTACAAACACATAAACATATGAGGTATCTCATATCATTCTTCGGTCCTTCCCTAGCCTCCAGCTTCCGAATATCTATCTTTAGAGAACTAACTTCTTCTTCAAACACATTAACTTGATAATCCAATTGAGTTACCTAATCCAACAATGCCTCGTCCACCCATTTAAACACATGGTTGTCGTTCATGAGCTAAGTTACAGAGACAATGTAAACAAATATCAGTTCACACAGATTAGTTCACACATATAATTCACAATTCTATCCTAGTATTCCTAAGTCTGACATTTAATTAACATAGTTCAGTTCATAAAGTTAGGCTTATCTTAGTGTTCTCCAAATCTGACAATGTTGAGGTCAGGAATTTACCATTCGGTCGGCGGCATGAACACAGCAAAAGTAACGACAGTAAGGGTTGAAATCGGATTTTGAGATCCTCTCGATGATAGACTCGCCACACCAACACCGATTGGGTATACCCGGGATTTGGACCTTTCTTCGCCCAACACCGCCACCACTCGAGCTTGACGCGGATGCTTAGGAGATGTTACTCATAGTGTCAGAGGAGATCGAGTGATTGAGTGAGGAGATCGAGAGATTTGGAATTTGAGAGAGAGAGGAGATCGAGAGACGAGGTCGAGAGAGAGAGAGAGAGACAAGGTCGAGAGAGAGATTGAGAGAGAGAGAGAGAGAGACCAAATTTGGCCAATACATACATTTTACCAGATTCGACCAAATCAGACAAAAACAGATACGAAAAAATCAAAGTTTTAGCCTTCTTCTTAAGGTCCACACTCGAAATAGCTTGCCAAATTCCTGTTTGGAACCAACTTGTTCCTCCTACGACGTTCATCAACCAAAGGGAACCTATTTTCTTGATGTTTCCCCTTTCTCTTCTTGTATTCTGGGGAAAACGCGAACAACATTTTAATATCCTCTGGAATATCCCAATGGTCGGAATTCGGAACTGGAAAAACCGTCATCAAATACATCATACACCAATGGTGGACCATGTAATAAGGCGAGACCAAATCATACAAATTCTCCAAATCCGTCGGCCTAATATCTTGCTTCAAGTATTTATAAGTCGCGACTATTGCATGGACACACGGGCACTTGTCTATATCAAAACGCTTGCAAGCACAACTTTTATGTTTCAAATCCACCACATAAGTCTTCCCGTCGCGTCCGATCACACTATATTCAAGCTCGAAAGCGTTTAGCTCCACCACCGGTAGTTTAGACGCTTCCTCACATCAACCGTGCAATAAATTCTCCACATCGGGAACCAATTTTTGCGTCAGCTGTACTTCGCTAGCATCCTTCCTATGTTGGTTAAATCATTCAGCAATTTTTCCAAGAATTACATCAATCAAAGATAGTAAAGAGTACTTCCTTCTATGGACAAATATTCCGTTCAAGCTCTCTGCACAATTGGTCGTATCTATGTTGTACCTTTCCCCGAGAAAATAACACCTAGCCCATTTTTTCACTTCCACACTACTATCAAGATACAGAGCCACGGTAGGATGCCTACTCCTAAATTCAGCATATTCTTTCAAGAACTCAACCTCTATATAAATGTGACCAATTTCCCTGAACTTCTCAGCAACTTCATCTTTGTTGACGTTCGAGACTTTTGTTCTCACATTCTGTGATAGATGATATAAACAATAGCCGTGTTGAGAGCTCGGGTATACCTCAGAAACTGCCTTAATGAGACTTGCGTTTCTATTAGAAGTAAACACCAACTCAGAACTATCCGGTACAACGGTTTTAAGCGTCTCAAAAAACCACCTCCAACTAGCATCGTTTTCACCATCAACTATAGAAAAAGAAACCGGATAAATGTGACGGTTCGAATCTTGAGTCGTGGCAAAAATTAGAGTACCACCATGCACTGACTTAAGAAAGGTTGCATCCACGATGATCACTTTCCTCATTGCTTGAAACCCTTTGATGGAAGCTCCCAAAGCAATAAAGAGATATTTAAACCTCTTCTCATCATC
This sequence comes from Anastatica hierochuntica, assembly GCA_900406275.1. Lineage (NCBI taxonomy): Eukaryota > Viridiplantae > Streptophyta > Magnoliopsida > Brassicales > Brassicaceae > Anastatica > Anastatica hierochuntica. The sequence goes on along the minus strand of OVAN01002198.1, from coordinate 4,799 downwards.
CAATAACACACTTGTTTTCGTACCAGGATTTACCTTCCCTAGCATATGCAAGTAAGAATACACATTCTTATAACCTTCTTTTGGACTACCACGTAACGCATCAACAACTTTCTTCTAGACTACCACGTACCGCATCAACAACTTTCTTCTTTCCTCTTAGTGCAGTAGAGTATGAAACTTCCACCCCAACTTTTCCTTGGACCAAACCAATGAGACTTTTAGGAGTTGGTTTCTCGAATATACCCGGATAATCTTCCTTCAAGATAGATGCAACTAATCCCGGTGTGCCTCACTTTTTCTTGAGTGTGCTTGAACTTGTCCTCGAGCATGTATGCATTTTGTTGTATGTCCTAACTGAGAAACGAGAGGAATCTCTCACCTTTGTAACTCGCAAAGACCATTTACACCCTTTTTCTGCTTTTGAAGATTTCACCACATATCGATTCTTATCTGAGTTGAGTAGAATCGTTCCAAAACATTTTTGATGCATCGCTCTCTCAACTAAATCCTTTACTGCTTGTTTACTCTCGAATTCTCTCCCAATTTCAAAATTCAAACCATCTTCCCATGTCTCTACAGACTCACTTCCTTCAGCAACCTGTGGCAGCTCAACATATTCACAAATACCACCATCTTTCATCCCATTATCCACAATGTTGTCCACAGCGTTATCAACATCTTTACCAAAACTACTATCCACCTCATCTTGTGATACATCATCACCATTTTTAGTGCTATCATTCTCCGCTGATTCAGTAGACTGACGAGTAACTAGTGCTAAATGATTTCCAGTAAAGACACTTGCAACTCCAGGACTAGCTCCAACATTCAGCTTATCACTCAATCTAAATTCACCGTAATTACCATCATGTGAGCTTCTTCTCTCACGTCTTGAAACAGTCATCGGACTCATTTCGACCTCTTTCAATACCTCTATATTCAAATAACTTCTTCGTTGCTCGGAATCAAAGGAGGTAAGGTAGAGATAGACATCATCATCATCACGAATACTTATATGTTTACGAGGTAGCACCACCAATGGAATAAAACTCAGTCACAGCCGCGTCTTAGATTCATCTGCTCCAACCTTCTTGCATATCCTAGCCACTAACTCTGCATAAGTTACATCGGCCATAATGATGCCTTAAACGATATACCATACGATACTTTGCTATTTTCTGGATGCCATTCAAAGCCATCTTCTGACTTCGTATAATGTCCTCTATAATCAAAATATATGTTTATGGAAGGACTACCCAATGTCTCCTGCAAAATTAATAAAAACAACATCAGTGCTCTCAGCTCTACATAGGTTTTCAAAGTATTACCAGGTTTGACAATTTTGTTACAGGTCAATAGATATTTCATACCAAGTTTTACCAAGTTTAACATATTTGGTTACAAGTCATTAGATATTTCTTATCAAGTTTTTCTAGGTTTGACATATTTGGTTACAAGTCAATAGATATTTCTTACCAAGTTTTACCATGTTTACAAGTTCTCAACTATCCAATTTTCACTAGTTCGCTCCAAGTTTCACTAAGCACAAACATTTATTTACATATGATTCATACGATTTAACCGCATTCAGACATTACTTTCCAATTCAACTTGCTATTCGATCTAAACCCCAAGCCCAGTTTATCTGCTCTATTCAATCCAATTTTAAACTTCACATTGCACAAATCGATTTTCTTTTTTTTTTCACTCAAATGGAGCTCAAAAATTCACTCAATCAACTTCTATGTACCTAATAGAACACGAACTAACCTTGATTTACAAGCTTGGACTTCAATGGTGGAGGAATGGATGCAAGATTTTCGAATTTAGAAGGATTTAAAATTTGAAGCTTTGCTTCAATGGGGGGACGACGACGTCGAGGAAGAAGAGAGATAGGGATGAGATGACTGGATGATTTTAGAGTGATTTCATTGGTTGATTTTTTCCATTTTATTATTTGTTTGTATTAAAATATGAAGGGCAAAATAGGATTTGCACAAACTTAGTAATATTAAGGAGTATGATAGATTATGTAAGAGTATGAGAGATCACTTTTTCATCATTAAGAGCATCTGAGATTATGACCCCTCTCTTTCTTAAAAATTCTTTATTTAATTTAGTTTTAAAAAACAGGGATGTAAAAAAATCTTAACCGAAAACACATTAACCAAATCAAAATAACTAATTGGATTTGATTATATCGCGACGAAAAAATTTGTTTGTTATCCTTCTATCAATTTTTTCATGTATGTTAACTATACAGATAAATTTGTTTGTTAACCAAATCAAATTTGTTTGTTAACTATACAGATAAATTTGAAATCTTTAAAGTTTTCTATCAAATTTGAGATCTAATTATTTTTTTTATGTTTTATCTATTGGCTCTATCTTCGTATCTATTATATGGATTAGAATGCCAAATTTCTGAATTTGATTTCCTATAATACAGTTTCTTACTAATTTTAATAACGTATATTATCTACAATCGATACACGTGAATTGCATAGGACATTAAACGTCTCAGCCTTTACTCTATCAACACAAGCAATGCTCTGATTTGAAGGGCCGTCAGCCAGAAGTTCTATGACCGAGCCAACAAAATAGTCTTCACAAACTTAAGTATCTAAACATCGGTATGATGCCTCTATCCCGCATTGTTCATCAGTGATTTTTCCTTATAGTAAGGCTTCTATTCCTGCTCACTCTCGGTCTCAAAATCGATGCTCTCCCTATATTTCATCGTCACATAGACATCGTCAAGAATCACCATTAAGCCCTTGTTATGGCTCTCTTAGACATGGACATCGCCAAGTCTCACCTCCGAGACCTCGTCATGATTCAGCTAGGCCTAGCCCAAGGAGATATAACACTTCCTCTTCTCAATATCGGTGCTCTGACTCTAACTCCTATCATTATAACACTCATTTACCTCGTATTGAGAATCATTTTCATCGTCCCTATGATCAACAACCAAGACAACTTGAGCATCAACATGAATATTAATCTAAGAATGATACATCATCCAATCGTGATCCTCCCAAGGTATTGTCTTCAGCTTTTCTACAAACTCAAGCGTTAGTACTTGCAGCTGATAATCACGTGGAAGGTTCCACTATTAGCATAACACGTCGACAAGCCTTGGAGAGGATTTCCCCGCAAGATTTGGCGCAACATATACACCTCTTCTCATTGCTGCAAAGTCTATTATTGATAAACACCAACTTCCACGATGTTAGTGTGCACTAGGAGGATGAGCCTGCTGGATTGAAGGAGAACAAGGATGTCTGCCGTAAAGTTAGGTCGGAACTATCCGTAGATAGACCTTTAGCGATCTCAAGTTCGGAACTTCAAATCCGATTACATCTTGTGGAAGTGCCTGCTTCCAAATGCCGCAAGGCTAAAGTTCTGAATGCTCCTAAACGTGTCACTCTAAGGAAGAATGTGAAGGTTCAGGGGACTATTTCCAACAAGCCTATTGCGGTTCATGAACAAGTATCTCCAAGGAAGAAGATTGATTTTTCTCTGTCATCTTCCTCTGCTCTCATTTTGAGGCTTTTTCTACTTTTAATGTAGACTAGCAGAATATTTGGGCTACGCGCGAATTTTGTTTGGTTTTGTTTCGTAATTTTTTTTCTAAAATTGTTTGAAATATTATTTATATTTTCACTAAATTTACAATTTTCGTCTTTTATCATATATTATATATTCAATATATATACCTTAGTGTTTTTTTTCCCGAATGACTACTTATAATCTTATATAAAATGTTGATTTACAAATACATTTTAAATAAAATTCTTAAAAAGACATCATATGATTATAATATGTATTAAATTAATATGAATAATATGAATTTAAAATTCTACTTAAATAGCTAATAATATGAATCGAGAACTGGAATCAGAAGAGTTCAAATAATGTTTTTCTTTTGATTTTTTTCATTTAGTCGTATTACGTTTTTTTGTTTTTCATTTAATTGTATTAAATTAATATATATATAATCTTTCTTTTGTGTGCTGAGACGTCACGACTTTTTATGTTCTTCGATTTTAAATTTAAATTTTAAAAACAACAGAAACAACATTTCATATTCTCTGAATAAATACGACTTTAATAGATTAAATATTTAATACAAATTAATTTTCATAGTTTAAATCTCATAGGGACACATGTCATCTTCACGTCAACTGAAATTGATGACGTGTCAAGCTCTTGAAGAGAGTTGAACAACTTTTATATATTAGATTATTATTATACTGTTATGAAATCTTTATCTTTTGTTCTAAAATCTATTTGATGGTTTGCTATAAATTTGTTAATCGTACTATACTAAGTGTATCTGTTACATTTTTGTCACTTCCAACAGTTGGTAAGCCAAATTGGCCGACAACTTTTGTAACATACTCTTGGGCTTCGTCTTTCGTCTAAAGTTTCCTTTATCCGGCCATCACCAACTTGGTTTGTTAATTTTTTTCCTCCTCATGAACCTTAGTCAAACCACTCTATATATCCTTGTTGGTTCCCGCCCCCATCTGTGTTGACTAGTTTGCTTATAAAATTCCACCTTACTGTTTATTTTTGACTAAATTATATCTCCATTAGAGCGTGGAGATTTTTTTCCAATGAGATACATGAGATCTCGGGACATATCTTAGTCTATTTTNATTTTGTAAGAATCATTAGGTGGGGTCAAATATGTTAAGGATTAAATGTGTTAGGGTCATTAATTAAATAACCTATTTTATAGCGGTCACTTTGTGATAAAGGAAAGATTATGGGCATAAGTGTTATGAAATATT
>OVAN01002197.1:12766-34904 GCA_900406275.1 Anastatica hierochuntica | reverse complement strand
TTAGAGACGAACCAAATTTCCGTCTCTAACTGTCTGATTTCTTGTAGTGCTGGAGGAGTAAGAGCCAAGGCAGGAGGAATCTCTGGTTCGTCTTCAAATATGAGAGCTTCGAGGCCATTTTCCTCAGCCTCCGTGATCGCCACCAACTTGTAATTCTCAAACTCCTCCTGCAAGTTCCATGACTTGGACTCACCCTTGAGGTAGTCCCGAACCATTTCCCAGCGCCCCATTATCCTGGCACCAATGATGGCCATGGACATCTCATCCGTAAAGGTGGCCACTCGGGCATCCAGGTTGCCCAACTCCGCTTCCAGCTTCGCCTTCTCCTCAGTCAAGCTGAGGACCTTCTCCTTCTCTGACTCCAGCCCCCGAAGCAGATTCTTGATCTCCTTCAGCTCCTCTCCAAGCCAGCAGACCTGTCTTTCTCCGCCCTCAGCTTGGCGAGGCAATCCTCCACCTGAGCCTTTCATGCAGCAATCACCTTAGTGGCGACCTGGTCCTTGGCATGGAAGAGAGAAGCCGCAAGCTGAGCAACAAAAGAAAGAAGGTTAGCCAAAATAAAGGGAGATAGCCAAATAGTGCCAGAAGCTAAAAGCAGGCCAACTACCTTGATAAGCCCCTTTTGGACCTGGTCGAAGATACCCAGATCACCAGAGCTAGGAGGCTCAGAAGGAAGCGCAGGGAAGATTGGCCCCTGCAAGTGCTCCAGGGCACCATCCAGATCGCCGATAGAGGAGGAAGGCTGCTTGGCTGGAGGACCTATCCGCTTCTAGCTAGAGGCGATAGCCTTTTGGGTCGCTTTCCTCTTAGACCCAGTCGAAGGAGATTCTGAGATCTCTACCACCTTCGAAGCCTTGCTCCCAGGCGCCAACTTTTCCATTCTTGCCGCCTGAGCCTTCTTAAAATCCTCCTGCGCCTTGGACCTGGATCCCGACATATTTCTTGTAAGACATAAAACCAGTCAGAACGCAAGCCAAAAGCATGCAGACAAAATAAGCAAGAAACAAGGAGCCAAACTCTTACGCTGCTCTGGTTCAATGCTTCTTCACTCAAAAGGAATGGGATACTCCTTTCCTCAGCAGGGATCTCTAAAGTCTCTTCCGCCTTCTCCTTGCCCGCCTCCGACTTCTCTGTAGATGGTTCTACAAAGGCAAAGGATTAAAAGGGTTAATAACCAAATTGGAAGCGGCAAAAACAAAAACATCCTAAGGCTATCAGTGAATCTCCAAAGAGTAGAGAACTCAGGGGAAGTCCCGACTCTCATAAAAACAAACTTTTGGGCCCAGTGCTTCATGAAGGCCGCCCCTTTTCTTTCCTCCCTCTCAAGCTCCAACACCAAGGGAGCGCCAGCGCGAGGCCGGAAGTAATATCTACCTTCACCCGGAAGAACGTGGAGAAAGTAGTAAGAGTAAAGAAGCTAATCAATGCCATGATCCAGCACGTGGAACTCGTTTAGGACTAGGATGGGAGTGAGACTCCTCCGGGTCGGTGGGTTCAGCTAGGAAGGGCAAATGTTAAAGTGCTCTGAGACCTTCCTCACCAGAGCAGGCACTGTAACCCAGACTCCAGCCTCAAAATAGCCCTCGTACATGGCTATTTCGTCTCCTGGGCATTCTGAAGCCCTTTCACCCTTCCCAGGCAGCCTCAAGCGAACGACTGCCCCAATGGAGTACTTCTGCCTCCACTCCTCCAAAAGCTCAGAGCTCATGTTTGAGAAAGGGCCAACCTTCATGAACTTCGGACCCGCGGCGGAACGCAACGAAAACGGATTGGCCTTAGGGATCTCTGTGTCCTTAGAAGATCCGTCAGCCTCAGGAGATGGGCTAGTCCTAATTAAACGCCTCCTCCGAACACGGGCCCCAATGGAGGATGAGGCCACCGGAGAAAATTCATCACCAAAGCTAGTCATATCTGGGTTCAAGAAAGTTTCGATCTTGGGTCTAAAAACTGATCGGAGCAAGAAAGACCTAAAAGCTAAGGCTAATTCGAAATCCTAAAATACAACTCCTGGAATCTACCCAAAGAGAAGCGAAAAGAAGAGGGAAGAAGATGATCTGACCTTAGAATAACGGATCGGAAGCTCGTAAAGGGATTCTAAGAGAAAGATTCTTGGTAAGAAAAGGGAAAAGATGAAACAAGAATTTCAGTAAGAGAAAGTAGATGAGGCGAAAATGCCAAATAAGAAAGAAGACAAGGTTTAAAAGAAAGAGGAAAGATCGAGATGAGCCGCACACGTCTAATCTTTGGCGTGAATCTTGCGAAAAGAGTAACGGCTATATTCTCCCTCTTCAAATCTTCATAAATCTTAGCTAACGGCTATGATCTTCTCCCTTCATCAAGTCAAACCGCTGGGATTTTTTCAAAATAATCCCCCTTGAAAGCTGCAAGCGGTTCACGAGAGTTCAAAAGTCGAAGCTCCAAGGCCAGACGACAATGAGCCAGAAGGAACCTCCCGTCGCAGCAATGCTCATTATCTAATACAGCTTGAACCAAAAGAAAGGAAAGTCTTAAGGAAATCAGAGGCAGCACAAGTCAAAGCTAAAAAGATCAAGCAATTGCTGGCTTCCTGCCCAAGTCACCTGGAAGACATGTTATTCCACAGCTTCGGATCGAACCTGCGCAATAAAGGGAAAACTATTGGGAGTAATTTAGGTCATGGGAATTCCATAGACTTAGATGGAGTATAGCAGTAAGACCTCAAAGCAGGAGAGTGCTCTCGAAGCAGGAAGCCAAACAACGTCCCATAGCCGGAAGGCGGAAGTCAGACGACCAAGCATAGCCGGAAGCCGGAAGCCAGCCGACCATCGCCTCTCTCTTATTTTCGCTATTTAAACTAGTAGTTAATGAAATGTATTTTAGATAAATATGCATATATTCTACAGATAATCATGATATATCCAATTTTTGGAGGGATAATCATGAAACTCATGTATAAATACCAAACTCAAAGGGAAAACGTGTACGCACGAAAACCCTAAGCCACAAATCAATACACAAGCAATTCTTTGCCATCTTTTGATCTCAAAGCTCAGTTCAAATATCCTAAAACCTTTGCAACACATTCATTGACCTCCAGCTTCCGTATTGCTACAAAGAATGACCAAAATCACCCATAACAGGCAACAGACGAGAGTTGAGCCTTATAATGTGTATGGGTGAATAGATCTTCGCCATGAGAGTGGGTAGATCGACTAAGGAGGGAACCTTGACATATGAATAGCTTCAATCCTCTAATAAAGCCTTAGAAAAGTCCATTACATCTCTAGATCGACCTTGAACCCATTGCTGTTATCTTAAGATTCAATCTTTTTCATTGTTTGCATCCAAGTTCACTCCTTTCTTGCTTTTAATTATTGCTTGCTTAGTTATTTTTTATTTATGCTTTTCAATTATGTTTGGCCTTATTGATTGCTAGATTTAGTGGAGACCCGTAACAATCCTCATCTAAATCGACCCCCTAGACTAGTGTTATGTGTGATTTTGGTCGTTCTTTGTAGCACTACGGAAGTTGGAGGTCGTTGAATGTTTAGAAAAGGTGAAAAGAGGTTAGTGCTAAGCTTTGAGATCGAAGATGGCAAGAGAATTTTTTGTTGTATTGATTTCTTGGCTTAGGGTTTTCATGCATTCACGTTTTGCCCTTAAGCTTTGTATTTATACATGTGGTTCATGATTATCCCTCCAAGAATTGGATATATCATGATTATTTGTAGAATATATGCCTTTATATCTAGAATACACGTCATTATCTACTAATTTAAATAGTAAAAATAGAGGAGAGGTCGTGGTCGGCTGGCTTCCGGCTTCCGGCTATGCAAGGTCATCTGACTTCCAACTTACGGCTATGCGACGTCGTTTGACTTCCTGCTTCTGGAAATTCCCCTGCTTTCAGGTCTTACTGATGTACTCCATCTAAGCCTGTGGAATTCTTATGACCTAAATTACTCTCAACAGTTTGCCCCTTATTACGCAGGTTCGATCCGAAGCTGTGGAATAACATGTCTTCCAGGTGGCTTAGGCAGGAAGCCAGTAGTCGCTTGGCCTTTTTAACTGTGACTTGCGTCGCCTCTACTTTCCATAAGCGATTGCTTTCTTTTAGTGTGAGTTCTATCAGATAACGAACATCGTTGCAGCGGACGGTTTCATCTAGCTCTAGACGTCTGGCCTTAAAGCTTTGAATTTTGAACTTCGTGAGCCGTTAGCACTTTTCAAGGATGGTTGATTTGTTGAAAAATCTCAGCCATTGACTTAGTGAGGAGAAGGATTTGTAGCCGTTAGAGGAGATTTGCAAAGATTTGGAAAGAAAGAAAGTAGTCGTTACTCTCGCGAGATTCGCGTCAATGATTGGACGTGTGGCCAATCTCAATTTCGCCTCTTTCCTTTTAAACCTTTTCTTCCTTTTTCTTTTTCACTTTAGCTTCATCTTCTTCCTTTCTCTACTAAAATTCTTTCTCCCGGAATCCTTACCAAGCTTTCAATCCGCGATTTTAAGGTTAGATCCTCTTCTTCCTTCCTCTTTTCGCTTCTTTTAAGATAGATTTCAGGGATCTGCCCTTATGATTTCAGATTAGCCTTAGCCTTTAAGTCTTTCTTGCCCCAACCAATCTTTAGATCCAAGATCGAAACTTTTTTGAACCCAAAATTGACTAGTTCCAGCGATGAGTTTTCTCCGGTGGCCTCATCCTTCGTTGGTTCCCTCGTCCGGAAGAGACGCCTGATTGGGACTAGCCCATCTATTGAGGCTGAAGGGTCTTCTGAGGACACGAAGATCCCTGAAGCTAACCCACTGCCTTTGCGCTCTGCCGCAGGCCCGAAGCTTTTGTAGGTTGGCCCTTTCTCCAATGTGAACTCTGAGATCTTAGAGGAGTGGAGGCAGCAGTATTCTATCGGGGAAGGCTTTCGCTTGAGGTTGCCTGGGAAGGAGAGGGCTTCTGAATGCCCAGGAGACGAAATAGCTATGTATGAAGGCTATTTCGAGGCTGGAGTTAGGGGTACAATACCTACCCTGGTGAGGAAAGTCTCGGAACACTTCAACATCTGCCCTTCCCAGCTGAACCCACCGTCTTGGAGGATTCTCACTGCCATCCAAGTGCTTAACAAGTTCCATGGGTTGGATCTCGGCATTAATGAGCTTCTCTGCTCCTATTATTTCCTCCACGTTCTCCCGGGTGAAGGTAGGTACTACTTCCGGTCTCGTGTAGGTGCTCCCTTGGTGCTGGAGCTGGAGAAGAAGGAAAGGAAAGGGGCTTCCTTCACGAAGCATTGGGTCCAAAAGTTTGTTTTCATGAGAGTTGGGACTTCTCCTAGGTTCTCTACTCTTTGAAAATTCACTGGGAGGTTTAGGATGCTTTTCCTTTTGCTGCTTCCATCTTGGTCACTAACCCTCTTGGCTTTTCATTTCTCTAGAAGCGTCTAAGGAGAAATCAAAGGAGGGCAAGGAGAAGGCGGAAGAAGCTTTGGAGATCCCTGCTAAGGAAAGAAGCATCCCGTTCCTGTTGAGTGAAGAAGCGTTGAACCAGAGCAGCATAAGAGGTTTGCTCCTTGTTTCTTACTCCTTTTGTTTATTTGCTTCTAGGCTAGCTTCTTGACTGATCTTTTGTCGTTTTGCAGGAAATATGTCAGGATCCGGGTCCAAGGCATTGGAGGACTTCAAAAAGGCTCAGACGACAAGAATGGCAAAGTTGGCATCTGGGAGCAAAGATCCAGAGGTGGCGGAGATCTCGGAATCTCCCTCTGTTGGGTCCAAGAGGAAAGGGATCCAGAAGGCCACTGCCTCTAGTAAGTAGCAGAAAGGTCCTCCCGCCAAGTAGTCCTCCTCCTCTATTCGCGATCTTGATGGCGCCCTGGAGCACTTGCAGAGCTCTGTCTTCCCTGCGCTTCCTTCTGATACTCCTAGCTCTGATAATCTAGGCATCTTCGACCAGATCCAGAAGGGAATGATCAAGGTAATTGGCCTGCCTTTAGCTTTTGGCTGCTATTTGGCTGTCTCCTTTTATTTTGGCTAACCTTCCTTCTCTTTGTTGTTCAGCTACCTGCTTCACTCTTCCATGCCAAGGATCAGGTCGCTATTGAGGTGATCGCTGCAGGGAAGGTCCAGGTGGAGGATTGCCTTGCCAAGTTAAGGGCAGAGAATGACAGATCTGCTGGCTTGCAGAAAGAACTGAGGGAGATGAAGGAGTTGCTCCGGGGGTTGGAGTCGGAGAAAGAGAAGGCGGCAGAAAAGGTCCCTAGGTTAACTGAGGAGAAGGCAAAGCTAGAAGAGGAACTTGGCAACCTGGACGCCCGGGTGGCCACCTTTATGGAGGAGATGTCCATGGCCGTCAATGGTGCCAGGATCACGGGGCGCTAGGAAATGGTTTGGGACTACCTCAAGGGTGAGGCCAAGTCTTGGAACTTACAAGAGGAGTTTGAGAGCTACAAGATAGTGGCGATTGCGGAGGCAGAAGAAAATGGCCTCGAAGCTCCCACCTTTGAAGATGATCCGCAAATTCCTCCTGCCCTGGCTTCTATGCCCCCAGCGGCCTCTGCACCAACTGTCCAAAAGTCCGCTTCTCCTGATCCTCCAGCTGCTTAGCCTCCAGACCCTAAATCAAGAAATAGGTTGCTCTCCCCTTGTGAGATTTTATTTTCTTTTTTGTTGATGGCATGCCCATGCGTGGGCCTACTCTTGCCCCTTGTGGGCTTTGTAATGACTTTTATGGCCTTTGCGGCCATAACTCTTCAGTGGCCTTCTTGGCTTTATTTCTGTTTGCCCTTCGGGGCTTAAAACTCATCTTCTGGCCCTTAGTGGCCTTCTATGAATATTTTTCTAGCTCTCTGTTATCTTTTTGCTTTAACAAGCTTTTGACTTAGATTTAAAGATGATGCTTTGGCAAGCTTTTTATCATTAGCACTCTTACCGGCTGGCTTCTAACTACTAGCCTTTGGTCTTTGCGTCTTGATCGGCTTGCTTCTGGCTATGAGCCTCTAGCCTTTCCGCCTTGATCGGCTGACTTCTAGCTTTAAGCCTTTAGCATTTGTGCCTTGATCGGCTAGCATCTGGCTATGAGCCTCTAACCTTTGCGCCTTGATCGATTGACTTCTAGCTTTGAGCCTTTAGCCTTTAGCCTTTATGCCTTGATCGGCTAGCTTCTGGCTAGGAGCGTCTGGCTTCTTATCGATATTCCAGTTGTTCGAATTTTGGCGTATTGGCCTCTAGTCTTTTATCGATATACCGGCTATTTGACTTCTGGCGTATTGACCTCTAGTCTTTTATCGATATTTCGGCTATTTGACTTATGGCGTATTGGCCTCTAGTCTTTGTCGTGTCTTGCGAGAGTTATTGAGTTCCAAGTTGGGATAATCTCATTATCACTCTCTTTTTCTGAGGGAGTTCTGCTTTTTGTCCTTAGACAATGCTTAGGTTCCCAGGACGCATTTTTGCCTCTTGATACCCGAAGGTGTCTTCTGGCTTGTTGGCATTCTGTTACCAAGAGGTAACCACTAGCTTGCGTTTTTTGGCCTCTTGATACCCGGAGGTATCTTCTGGTTTATTGGTCTTCTGTTACCCATAGGTAACCATTAGCTTGCGTTTTGGCCTCTTGATACCCAAAGGTATCTTCTGGGTTTTTAGCTTTTAGCTATCCGGAAATAACTATTTTTACTTTGCTGCACTCTGCTTCCTGAAGTGAAGCCACTCTCAGTCTTATTGGTTTTGCTGGTCTGAACCTCCCCCGCAAAGGGGTCCAAGTGCCAGACTTTTCTTCTACTTACCATGTATGGGTAAGTAGGTATAGGTGATGCTCTTGTGCTCAGGCCACATAGCTTTTGCGTTTACTGTGACCTGGTAAGCAAGGTTAAGCTTGTTTTTGCTTTCTGCTCAGCATTCTACTTTCCGGTTAGCCAATCTCTATTAAGTAGAATAAGCAATTTTTGTCTCTTGCTTTCTTTCGAGTATTTTTCCTTGTTCAAGCAGAGTTTCCTTCTCTTTTTTTTTTTAGCTTTTCGCTTTTGTTTTGGAAGGGTACGTTGCTTGTGTTACTCCTTTATTGAGGAGTAGTCAATCAACTTATTTTCCCCTTGCTTTTAACTGAATATTCCCGTGAGAAAACAGTTGTTTTATTGATTGGTATCCATCCTTAGACGTATCATGATTACATAAAAAGATGCAAAAGAAATTAAAAATCCAAAGCAGAAAAACGTATTTGGGGTATCAAGAGGCCAAAAAACGATTTGGCTGTATTTTGCGTACCTGTCTTGTAACTTGTATGCCTCTGCTCCTTTGACTTCCACGATTTGGTATGGTCCTTCCCAGCCAGGCGTCAACTTTCCCGCGGCCTTATCCCTGGTATTCTAAAAGACTTGGCGCAGCACCCATTCTCCTTGTTGGAACGTCCGGGTTTGTACCTTCTTGTTGTAGTTGCGAGCTACTTCCTGTTGGTACTTCCAGTTTTGGATTCTTGCGGCTTCCCTTTTTTCGTCAAGGAGATCCAGGGACAAAGCCATCAGTTCTTCATTTTCTTTCGGCGTTAGAAGCTCTGACCTGGCCGTAGGAACACTGACTTTTGCGGGGGACACCGCCTCTGTTCCGTAGACCAGGGAGAAAGGTGTTTCACCTGTTGAAGTCTTAATGATGGTTTGGCATGCCCATAGGGTAGCTGGAAGTTCTTCGACCCAGTTGCCTTTGGCATCGTCCAACCTCTTTTTCAGAAGGTTGACTACTGTCCTTTTGGTGGATGTGCCCGTTGGATTGCGGATGTCTTGGAGTTGAGAAACTTAGTTTTATGCCCCAATCTTCGCAAAACTTTTTGAAGTTTTTGCTTGAGAATTGCAGACCATTGTCTGTAACTATTTCTTGAGGCGTTCCAAATTGTGTTACCAAGTTCTTCTAGAGGAACCTCTTGATTTGGACATCCGTTATTTTACTCAAGACTTCTGCCTCCACCCACTTGGAGAAGTAGTTTGTGACTACCAAGAGGTACTCCAGCTGCCCGGAAGCTGTCGAGAATTTTCCCACGATGTCCATTACCCACTTCATGAATGGCCATGAAGAGCTCACGGATTTGAGATTTTCCGGGGGTAGCTTGGATATTTGCGCGTGCCTCTAGCATTTGTCAGAGTACTTGGCCATCTGGAGGGCGTCATGGGCCATTGTAGGCCAATAGTAGCTTGCCCTCTTGGCTCTTAGCACCAAGCTTCTTCCACTGGAGTGTGATCCACATTCGCCCTCATGCAACTCCTTGAGGACAAGATCTGCGTCTTCCGGCTTTACGTATTTGAGGTATGGGCCCAAGAAGGATCTTCTATAGAGTTTTCCGTGAATCAGGCAGTAGCGGCATGCTTGCCTTTTGATCTTACGGCATTCACTTCTCAGGTTAGGCAGGACGTCATCCTTCAGGTAGGAAGTAATGGGCGTCATCCAGGTTTCCTCTTCTTCAATGTTGGAATCCTGAAGCCCTTCGGCATCCTCGTCAGTAGTCAGCCATTGGAGAACCAACAAAGGTACGCTAGTTGGCTCCGCAGTAGTTAGGGCCAAGGACAGGTTGGCTAAGGCGTCCGCATGCTACTTTTGTTCCCTTGGGATCTGTGTGAGTTTGCATGCTTTAAACGAATCAACGAGCCTCTTGGATATGGCCAGGTACTTGGTCATGCTAGCGTCTTTTGCTTTGTAGTCACCTTGCGTCTGGCTGACGATCAATTGGGAATCACTGTAAACTTATAGGTTTTCTATTCCCAAATCTTTTGCCAAGCTGAGTCCTGCAATTAAGGCTTCATATTCATTTTCATTGNAATTTACATCTTACTGCTCTTGATACCACTTCTCCTCTTGGTGAGATGAGCACGAGGCCTATATCTGCCCCTCGTATATTGCTGGATCCATCCACATAAAGTTTCCATTCTTCTTGACTTTTATTTTCTTGCTGGATCTTGACCTCTTCTTCTGCCCCTGGTACCAACGGCAGGGAGAATTCTGCTATGAAGTCTGCCAGGACCTGTGATTTGATCGTCGTAGCAGGGCGAAAGATCACATCGTACTCGCCTAGTTCCACTGCCCATTTGGCCAGTCTTCCGGATACTTTTCGCTTGTGGAGTACAGACTTGATAGGGAACGATGTGACGACTATCACTAGGTGAGCCTGGAAGTAGGGACGCAACTTCCTGGCCGATACGACCAAGGCGAGAGCTAGTTTCTCCAGGTGGCTATAGCGAGTCTCGGTTTCCAGAAGGGATTTACTTACGTAGTACACCGGACGCTGCTTGCTTTCTTCTTCTCTGACCAAGACGGCACTTACTGCGTGCTCTAAGACGGCCAGGTATAGGAGCAAAGGCTCTCCATCTTGGGGCTTTGAGAGAAGGGGTGACGTTGTGAGATATTCCTTGAGTTTGACTAGGGCATCTTCGGCCTCTTGGTTCCATTCAAATTTCCCTGTGAACTTAAGGGCTTCAAAGAATGCGTGCGACTTGTCGGACATCCTATATATGAATTCACTCAAGGCTGCCATTCTTCCGGTGAGCTTATGGGCGTCTCGGGGAGTCTTGGGCGAAGGGATCGCCTGGATTGCCCTGATTTGCTCCAGGTTCGCTTCAATGCCCCTCTATGTGACTATGTACCCAAAATTTTCCCGGAGCTTACTCCGAATGAGCACTAAGAGGGGTTGAGCTTCATGTTGTACTTCCTTAAGGTAGAGAAAGCTTGTTGCAGGTGGGCTATGTGGTCTTCCGCATCTAAGTACTTGACAAGCATGTCGTCTATATAGACTTCCATGGTCCGGCCGATTTGGTCTGCGAACATCATGTTGACTAGCCTTTGATAAGTGGATCCCGCATTCTTCAATCCAAAAGGCATCACCTTGTAGCAGTAGATTGCACGAGAGGTCATGAAGGATGTCTTTTCCTGGTCGTCTGGATGCATGAATATTTGATTGTACCCAGAAAAGGCATCCATGAAGCTCATCAGTTGATGTCCAGATGTGGCATCCACCAGCTTGTCTATATGGGGCAGTGGGAAAGGATCCTTGGGGCAATATTTGTTTAGATCCGTGAAATTTATGCAAACCCGCCACTTATCGTTCTTCTTCCGGACCACGACGACGTTTGCTAGCCAATCCGGATACTAGACCTCTCTAATTAAACCAGCCGCTAGGAGGTTTTTGACATCATCATTGATGATCTCGTCTCTTTCAGGTGCGAACTTCCTCCTTTTTGCTTGACTGCTAGGTATTTGGGGTCCACATACAGTTTATGGACTATGACTTCCGGGTCTATTCCTGGCATTTACACGTGGGACCAGGCGAAGCAATCCGCATTAGATCTGAGAAAGTCTATCAGCCTTCGGCATATGCCTTCTTGCAATCTTGCCCCTATTATGAGGTTTCTGCCTTGCTCTCCGAGTACCAGAGGAACGTCATCCAGTCGTTCCACTTCCGGCTCTTCAGTGTGCAATGAGGGAAGTGGTCTCTGTAATTGTTATAACGGAGCCGTTTTTCCCTTCAAAGTGGTTTGGTAGCACGATCGAGCATTTTCTTGATCCCCCTTGATCTCTTTAATTCCCCATGGGGTTGGAAACTTGAGTATTTGGTGCAGGGTTGACGGCACAGCTCTCATCTCGTGTATCCAAGGTCTGCCCATGATCATGTTATAGGCAGAGGGACAGTCTATGACAGAAAACTTAGTGAACAAGTTGATTCCTCTAGCACACACCAGAAGTGCTATCCCTCCGATGGTCTGCTTGACTTTCCCACTGAAGCCCACCAGCGGCGTGGTCTTCTTGATCAAGGCTTCCTGGGTCAGACCCAGGTCTGTATATGCTCCCAGGAAAAGTATGTTTGTAGAGCTCTCATTGTCGATAAGTACTCTCTTCACCAAAAAATTCGCCACCGACAATGCGACAACCAATGCGTCGTGATGTGGAGTCAGGATCCCATCTTGTCCTCCATCCGTGAAACTTATGACTTCATGGCTGAGATTTCGGCGCTTAACTTTCGGGGTGCTATGATTGTTTTTAGCGAGTCTCGTGCTTTTCTTCGCGGCGGCATGCGTGATGCCACTTATCTCCGAACCTTCGGATATGACATTGATCACCCTATCGTGCCTTGGGGTGTCAGGCGCTTGACGACCGGCTGGGACTCCTTCTTTCTGGTTATCCAGCATCTCTGTAGCTTTGTTGGAAAGGAATTCTCGTAGGTGTCCCTCCTTGAGCAGCTCGTTGACTTCTATTCTTAAGGATATACAATCCTCTGTTCTGTGACCGTGGTATTGTGGAAGTCGCACTTTTTGTTTGGATTCCGGTGATGGTCGGGTGACCTCATCTTCTTGGGCCATTTGACTTGACCTCCCATCTCTTTCAGGACTCCTACCATCTCTGCGCTTGATATTGACAAGTTGGATATGTCCGGCCACGTATGTACTGGCGGGAATATGTTGACGTCTGGCTTACCCTGAGGCTTATGTCCTTTGGCTCCCTTCTGTCCATCATTTCTGGTAGGTCTTTGGTAGGGCTTGTCATCTCTGGCCGTCTTCTTGGTCCATATGACCCGAGATTCTTGCCTGGCAAGCAGATCTTCTTCCCACTTGATCAGCGCCTGGGCCCGGGAGAGCACGTCTTCCGTCGTTCTGCATTGATACTTAGTGAGCTCCTTATACAGATCACCATCAGTCAGAAGTCCTCTCTTGAAGGCAGAAATTACGGTGGCAACACTGCAGTTTGGGATTGTGACTTTCTGATTGTTGAAGTGGTGAAGGTAGCTCCTGAGTGGCTCTGCCTTACGTTGTCTGATCTCATAAAGGTCATCAGAGGACTTGGGAGTCACTCTGCTGCTAGCAAATTGCTCCACAAACAAATCATTCAGATGAGCAAAGGATCTTATGGTTCCGGCTGGAATCGGTATTAACCATTGCAAGGCGGCCCCTGTCAGGCTGGAGCCGAACCCCTTGCACATGGCGGTCTCCTTGTGCTCCTTCTAGATTGCCACAGTAAGCATCTTATGCTTGTACTGTGTAATGTGATTGTCCGGTTCAGAAGTCCCGTCGTGCAGCTTAATGAATGGGAAGGTGAACTTCTTTGGCATGTCGGTGAGGGCGATCTCTTCTGAGAAGGGAGTGTCCGCATAAGAGCTTACGACACTTTTCCTCAGAGGAGGTGAAAAACCCGGAAGTCGTTCGATCACCGACTAGAGCGCATCAAACTTGCTAGAGAACATCTGCTCTAGTCGTCTGGCCTCATCAGAGTGTGGGGCGAGACCTGCGTCTTGCGGCTCTTCTGTTTCCATCAGGTCTTCTTGCTCTTGAGCAAAGTTTTGGTCCTCTGGGTTCACGTTGCTGTTGGGTTTCCTCTTTCTCCCAGGTTATTGGTAGGAAGAGTTTCCAGAGTTGACCCTGAACCTGTGATTTGTGGCTTGATTTGCCGTCAAAGCCGAGTTTGCCTCTCTGAGGGTCTCGTTATCCAGCTCCAGTTGTTGCAGGCGCTGCGTATTCTCTTGGAGTGTTTTGGCATGAGCCTCCATCTGCTGCCTCAGGTATGAAGCTCTGCAGTTGCGGCATCAGCTCCATTTGGAGTCTGATCCCTTCGAAGTTGCTCAATCTTTCCTAGTCTCTTTTGCAAAGCCTCTAGCTGAGATCGCATCTCCTCGTAGGTGAGTTCTGCTCGTGCTGGCGTGATGTTTGTTGATTCATGATTATCTCCAACCATCGTCATATAGCTGTTTTTGAAAGCTACCCTCCTTCTAGCGTCAACTATTATGGATGATTTTGGTCTTTCTTTTTAGCACTACGGAAGCTGGAGGTCAATGAATATTTTGAAATGGTGAAAAGAGGTTAGTGCTAAGCTTTGAGATCGAAGATGGCAGGAGAATTGCTGGTTGTAATGATTTCTTGGCTTAGGATTTTTGTGCATACACGTTTTGCCCGTAAGCTTTGTATTTATACATGTGGTTCATGATTATCCCTCCAAGAATTGGATAAATCATAATTATTTGTAGAATATATGCCTCTATATCTAGAATACAGGTCATTATCCACTAATTTAAATAGTAAAAATAGAGGAGAGGCGGTGGTCGGCTGGCTTCTGGCTTCCGGCTTCCAGCTATACAAGGTCATCTAACTTCCGGCTTCCGGCTATGCGACGTCGTCTGGCTTCCTGCTTCTGGGCATTCTCCTGCTTTGAAGTCTTACTGCCATACTTCATCTAAGCCTGGGGTTTCTAAATTACTCCCAACAGCTAAGATATCTAGTGTATTCCCATTATTTAGCTTCTTCTAGATAAGCCTCTAAATCCTTGGACGATACCTTAAGCACTACAACTCGACCCTATTCTCTTGCGGGATTGCGAGTGGGCTTAGGTTTATATATTGTAAACTTTGACTACCGCCTAAGTGTCGTCAGTTACATATGAAACTTTAGCTTTTAAAAATCTGATGGGAGAAACTAACCACAACACAAGGAGGCTTAATCTCACTAACTGCTTTCAAAATGCCAAGAACAGCAGCTGAGCAACCCATTTCAAATTTCTTCAGCACAATTGAGAAGCTAGATCCTGCCTTAATGTTGTAGCCACCACTGTAAACACAAGCCATTTAATCGACAACCACAAATATAACAAGAGAAAAAACCAATACATAACATCAAAAAGTTCAAAGCAGTAAAGAAGATGAATGTGTGATTGCCTATTAAAGATTAATCCTTTTCCATCAAGAGCAAGGTTAGTCTGAACAGAGCTGGTGGAAGGTTTATAGACAAGGTTGATGAAATGAGGGGGTTAGCCGACGCATCAGCAACAGCTAGAAAAGAGCCCACCTTCAATTCTTTGCATTGCTCTTCGCTAAAGATGTTTGCAGTGAAAATATCACTGTACGTAGATGCCAATTTTGCTGCTTTCTCAACTAGTGCAGCTAAAAAGATAAAAATCCATGACAAGTTAGGGAATCGCAGTACACAAAGTTGACATCAAATGGCATCATCCACAATTTCTTTACACTCCTCTCTGATGCAGGAATCACCTCCTTTGCAAGTTCTTCGTTAGGTGTATATATTCCTACCAAACAAAGAACATAGAAAACAATCATCATCAAGCCAACCTTCTTTCAAATCTTAGTGAAGTAGTAGCTAAAATAAAGTAAATAAGACAGAACATAAGTGTGGACTTAGCAGATGTTGTTAGAAAATGACTGAAGATAAGAAATATGGTAATTGCAAGCAATAAAACTTTAAGGATTACCAGATCGTTAAGGTATTAACCTGTGAGGTTCATATACGATTGTGGATAAGGTGAAAGTTTTTTTGTCGTGTTTAGAAATCCAAAACTTGAGGAACACTAAGCCTCCTATGCCATCTTCAAGAAGTCAGAGAGTCTCCAAACGCTTCAACCTCACGACCTAGTTAACACGAAACGCCTGCAGAACTAAGTGAAATTGATTGTTTCCATAAACACCAACCAACAAAGACAAAGAAACTGTCAAGAAACATTGAAAAGAGAGGGGAGAGAAACTCACTTTAGGGTATAAACGGCGAAGTCAGATTTGAATGGCGGCGATGGAGATAACCTAGCAGATTCGGATAAGCGATGGTGATGGAGATACAAACGACGGCGGAAAATGACAGATACTCTCAGGTAAGTGATTATCAACGATGAATATGGGTCGTGTGATAATTACCAAAGCAAAGAGTCTAAGAGTGATTGATGAGGAGTGATTATCGGCGATGAATTTGGAACCCTATAATCTGAGAGTTGAATAGAGAGAAAAGGTTGACGAACAAAGTTGGAAAAAACATTGAAAGATGGAGGAGGATGAGACAAAGAAAAATGGAAGATGATGAGAGATCAATGGATGCAAACAATGGAGAAGAACATCGAGATATTTGAGGAGTAATCGAGAGGTTGAAAAAACAAAGTTGGAAAAAAATTAACGTTTTTTTATCAGAGATAATGAATTGTTGGAATGACTTAGCCAAAACAAAAAAAAGCAATTATGCCAAAACATGAAATTTGGCTAAGTGTTTTAGCTCCAAATGAATTTCAAGCTACAACAGACATTTTTGGGTTCCGTTTAATGAAAAGCTTTCCCAACGCGAGTTTAATGCTATAATAAAGTTGGGTTCCGATTTTTGCATGTTTTAGTAGCATCTCAATGCTACAATGAATTGCTACCAATGTTCATATTTCTTGTAGTGTCTGTTGCAATCTATAGAAAACTTGTTCTTTTATTTTTCATGAAGGTAGACCTAGACTTGGTGAAGAAGTGTCCCAAGAATGAAGTCCTAGTCTCTCCCCAGGTGGTGAGAGATCCAGGTGTGAGCGAGGTTAGCCATCTATTAGCTTTATTTCTTAGAGAAAAACAGAAAAACCGACATTTCAAAGCATTTTCAGGCACTCCATTTCCCCGAATGGTACTGCAGATGGCTTCAAATCTCTCTAGGTTGTGCATTGGGTTCTCAGTTAGCAACCCATTGAATATGTTTTGCTGCACCAGGTTGATGAGACCAGTCTTGATCTCAAAGTGTCGCCTCTCAATGGGAGGTGGACGGATCCCAACTCTATCCACATAGAATACCTCACGAGTGTCGTAGTGTGCCAGAGTCAGTCTCATGAAAGGCTGTTACACAATTGACTACCCCACAGATGTCCTTCCTGGTTGTTGAGTCCAACATCAGCGTTAACTGAATCCAAAGACCATCCAAGTTTTCACCCATCTAAATCTCAAAGTCAGAATCCAAAGTAGCTTCAAGAGACTTCTCTTTCTTCTGTTTCCTCTCTAAAAGGTCAATCTTCTGCTCGAACTGTTGTATATTGGTTGATCCTTGGCTCCTAGTGTGAGGTTTGTTCATGTACTTGCAAGCACATTTTCAAAAAAGAAATAAAAAGAATTAAACAAACTAAAAAAGAATGTCTTAGGCATGCTATGATCCAATACTCTAAGATGACCAAATGGTCCCCGGCAACGGCATCACAAAACTTGATAGATTAGGTTTCCATCCGATTAAACTACTGCAAGTGCACAATAAAGTACGTTGTAGTAGGTTGAGATTGAATCTACAAAGGCCAATGATAACACGAAGAGGTTATGAATCAAATGTGGTTTAAAGCAAAAAGAGAAAGTTGGTGCAGACACTAAATCGAGAATAAAGCAAACAAGAAGCAAGAAAGCAAATCAAACGGGTTTTAATCAATTAAGAAATACATTACGCACATGGTATTCTCAAGGGATTTATTTCATCAATGATGTAGATTTGTTGTCAGGGAAACATTTAACAACCATCTTGAACTCAGTTCACAAATTTAGAACTAACCTACTTCGTAGCACTAACTCACAATGCTTTAGAATCCTAGACACTAACTTTCTTTGAGTTTCATATCCTAAACATGCATTCTAATCAGGATTTATACACTCACAAATTGCTTAAACATCAACTTCTATTGGTCTAAGACAGTTTGTTCATCTAACATTCTTTTGGGCATTTAATCAAACATTTTCGGTACATTAAACAACCTAATCAACATTCAGAACAATGTTAAACAAGATCCAATTAATAATTCCCCAATCTAACAACTTAACAATCACTAAATCATGGAAACCCCTATGTGAGAACTCTAAACCCAACTAATGAACTACTCACTCATGAAAATCAAAACAACACAAGATGAATTTGAGAAAGTTATATTGTATTTAAAGAAAAACAAGAGTAAATGGTTCAGAATTCTTCTCAAAAAAGTACAGATTGGAAAAAATCTCCTTTAGGTTTACAAAGCTTAATGTATATGCTCTAAGAACTTAAAAATAACATAATAATGAATAAAAGTAGAGTCTCTATGTTTTAATATCTATTCGGGTCTTTTTTGTCATCAAATATTTGGTTCAGTTTACTCTGAATCAGAAGATGGATCAGTCGATCTGTAGGAAATGATAGGTGGATCCTTGTCCTACTATCTTGGTACATGCATTCTTCAAAACATAAGGATCGGTCGATCCTTGCCTTAGATGGGTCGATCCTTATCCATTTCTGTCCGTAGTAGTTGTAATGCTCATTTAAACTCCCAATTGTCATCTACATATGTTCGTTTCCACGTAATGAACCTATTACCTACAAAACAAAAAAAGAACACAAAACGACTCCAAAAAGAACCAAATACACATTAAAACACTAATTTTCTCAATTATAACATACCAATACATCACTCCCATTTTATCCTTCCAAAGGAGCTTATGGAGGGTGACTTCTCACGGGACGACACTCCCATTGTTCTTCCTGTTAGGGTGGATGAGTACGAGAGCAACGAAAACCTTCTCCCTGTTCTTGCTGCTAAGCTTACTCAGACCAATGCTAAAGGGAATCCACCTCAAGATGGTGACAAGGTTGCAGAGTAAGGATTATTTGCTTAGCCCTTTATTTTTATCAAGTCTTTTTGTTGTTCCTTTTGTTCTCTCGAGGTCGTGTTGTGGCTTTGGTCTGATGATTGATGTACTGATATTATCTTTAATGATAATCTCTTCAGATTTTGTTCCTTTGTTTAATATTTGTATGTCGTTGTTGCGAGGTGATGAGTCGTGGTGGAGTACTCAACCTCTCTTTTTCTGAAGTTAGTTCTTATGGACTGAGTCTGTTTCTGGACTTAGTCTTTTTCCGTAGATTTTTTAAGAGAAGGGTTGTCATATTGTTGTGTGTGGTTGACCCGATTTATCGAGGTACTTTCAATTGGGCCACTACGGTGAAGGCGGGGTTTGTCCGTTGGGCGGCTTTGTAATTTGGGTCATGGATGATCAGTCCATTGCATTCATGGAGAATGATTGTTGCGGGGTTGGCCTAGCTTCTTTTTGGAGTCAATTGGGTCAATATACTATGTGGTGAGCGTGGTTGCCTCAAGGTGTAGCTTGTGTTGTTTCAAGTGTGTGAAAATTCGTCTTTTCAAAACAAAAGAATAGTTTTGATTAATAGATGTGCCTTGGAAAGGCTGCCTACGTACCCCGAAGGGATCAAATCAGTCGTAGTTCGATTTTTATAAAGGGTTATAAGTAGGTAAGGGAAATTGGTGTTTTGGTTTAGCACTTAGTAATAGAAACGCTTGAGATACATTGAATTACAGGATCGTGGTATGTCTTCCTCGTTCATTCGCGTGAGTTCATAGATGGTTGGTCGGACGACCTACGAGAGGAGGTAAGGATCCTCCCAGTTGGCTTCGAGCTTCGATATGGGCCTTGAGACTGTATTCTCGAAGACTTTACGGAGGGCGAGGTCGCCTTCTTCAAAGTGCCATCCCATCACTTTTTAATGTAGCATCGGGCTAATTGGTTCTGGTAGTTTTGAATGCGAAGAATTGCCTGGTCGCGTTGTTCTTATATCATTTTGGTGTTGATGTATGGGTGTAAAGTTAGCTTGATGTGTCAGATGCCAGGTACTTTGAATTAGGCAGGTGATATTGCCACTATCCCGTATGCAAGGGAGAAAGACGTTCTTCCACTTGCACTCCACGGGATGGTTCGATGCGACCACAAAAATCCATTTAATTCGTCTGCCCATAGACCTTTTTTTTCTTCGAGTCTTTTCATCAGGCGTTCATGTATCCTTTTGTTAGTTGTTGCTGCTTGGCCATTGCCCTATGAGTAGCGTAGGGTGGTCTTGCTAAGTATGATCCTCCATCCGGCGTAGAATTCTTTGATTTTTCCATAGTTAATTGGGAGCCAATGTCGATGACGATCTCGTATGGTAATTTGGGGCAGCTGATGATAAATTTTCATATGAAGTTTTGTAAGTCTATTAACTAAATTTTTTGCGTAAATTTCCGCATTGACCCACTTGGTAAAGTAGTCGGTGACAATTAACATATACTTCCTTTTTCGTGATGATGGCAGTGACAGGACGATGTCCATTACCCAATGCATGAATGGGTGTTGCTGTCGTCGTAAGAAGCTCGGTAGGGATGTGGATCATATCTCCATGTCGTTGATATTTCTCACACTTTTGAGCGAATACTTCGCTGACTTTCAGAAGGCTATGTAGTAGAAGTCATGGTCTTTGACTTCAGAGGGTTAGTGCTCTACCTCTCGAGTAGTTCCCGCCTACTCCATCATGTGCTTCTCGCATGGCACGAACTGTCTCATCACCGACGATGCAATGTAGCAAGGCCCTGGTTGCTCGATCGCTATAGTCTGTCATCGATCATGATATAGTGAGTTGTGTGTTTGCAGAGGCGACGGGTATCGACTTGTCTTGTGGTGTGCTCCCATTAGAAATAAATGCATTGATCTCTGCATGTAAGTCAATATCTTTAATGTATACGTTCGAGTAAGAGGTTGGGGCACTTGGTGATTCTGGCACATGGAGATTTTCATCATCTTTTGTTGTATGGTAGTGAATTGCAAAAATACCTATTTGGAGGTTGATGCATTCAATTGGAAATGTTCGTTGTATGGTTGGTTTAGAGGTCAAGGCGAAGGCATCGAGGGCTTCTGACTATAGGGTATCTTCATAAAGTTGAATGATTCAAATTAGTTGGGTAACTTCTTGACGATGTTGATGTAAGCGTCCATCCACTTATTTTCTGCGTCGAATTCTACGTTGTATTGGTTGGCGACCAGTTGTAAATCGCATAATGCCTCCACGTATTTGGCTCTAGTCTCTTTAGCCAGTCGCATGCCGACAATAAGCGCCTCATATTCTGCTTCATTAATGGAGCGTACAATGTGAGGCAAAAAGTCTATTCTAGAAATTTGCGGGTAGGAGATTTCAACTTGATTCCGACGCTAGAGCCATGTTGGCTTGTCGACCCTCCTGCGAATAGGGTCCATGTGTTGGCTTCGGGTTCTTCATTGACTAGTTTTGGACGAAGCTCGATCATGAAGTCACCCAGTACTTGAGATCTTGTGTTTGTGCGTGTTGGATACTCGATGTCGTGTTCACTGAACTCGACTACCTACTTTGTTATCCTTCTAGATTGGGTCAGACTGTGCAAGATTGTGTATAGCGGTTGGTTGGTCAGGACGACGATGGGGAGTGATTGGAAGTAGGGGCGGTGTTTTCTTGCCAAGGTGACCACAGCTAGAGCTAGCTTCTCTTAGGTCGGATATCTGTCCTCCGCCTCGTTGAGTGCCTTGCTCGTATTGAAGATTAACTTCTGCTCCCATTGATCTTCTCGGATGAAGACTCCGCTCACCGCTAAGGTGGAGATGGCAATGTAGAGATAGAGAGTTTCTTGTTTGAGTGGCTTAGCGAGTATTGGTGAAGTGGTCAAGTATGATTTTAGTTTCTTGAACTCTTCTTCGCACTTGTCATCCATTCGAGACGTTTGTTACCCTGCAGAAGTTGGTAGAATGAGAGACACTTGTCCGTCGACCTGGATATTAAACAGTTTAACGCGACTATGTGGCCGATGATTTGTTCTACTTTTCGTGTATTTCAAGGTGATGGAAGGTTTGAGATTGTTGTGATACACTTTTTGTTGTCTTCGACCCTTCTTTAGGTGATGATGTATTCGAGGAATTCACCGGAAGTGACAACGAAGGTGCACTTGGTCGGGTTCAAATTCATCCATATTGGTTTTGAGTGGAAAAGCAAGTGCAGAGGTGGTTGATGTGGGAACCGAAATTCGCACTGTCGATTTTTGTAATCGAAGAAAATTCGCACTGTCGATTTTTATGATTTCTTTCGGAGAAATCATTCTTCGTACAATTATGCGGTGATGGTTTTGCGAAATGATAAGACCCATCGTATAGTTAAGACAATTTCGGTGTTCGAGTTAACCGTTATCGTTTTATACGATCGATACAAAGTTCTTATGAAAAGAACAAGTTTTTACTATTATTGTCGCGAAACTTCAACGGGAACTCCAATCGAGATGAAACAAGAGACGGTCATACCGAGTTTCGAAGGAGAAGATGATCGAGAGGACGTGGTCTAGTCAACCATGGGCGACTAGACGGTGTCCATGTCTAGTCGTCCATAGGTTACTATACTTTGGCACGAGTCTAGTCTCCCATGGGTGACTAGACATGGTTCGTGTATAGTTGCCCATGGGCGACTAGACATTTCACGAGTCTAGTAGTCCATGGGCGAGTAGACATGGTTCGTGTCTAGTCGCCCATGGGCGACTAGACTTTCGTAAGAGTCTAATTGCCCATGGGCGACAAGACGTGGCTCGTGTCTTGTCGCCCATGGGCAACTAGACGTGACTCGTGTC
>OVAN01002197.1:0-12757 GCA_900406275.1 Anastatica hierochuntica | reverse complement strand
GACTAGACTTTCGTAAGAGTCTAGTCGCCCATGGGAGACTAGACGTGACTCGTGTCTAGTCGCCTATAGGTGACTAGACTTTCGAAAAGAATCTAGCCGCCCAACGGCGACCAGAACTTGCTCGTGTGCCGCCCTTACGATTATCCGATGTTTACGGTGATTTCTTATCGCTTTGAAACTTGTTTATTGAGATCTCTCGGAAATCTCGGACGGTTATTTCGATATTCTCGCGTTTAGTTGCTCGCGAGTGACTAGACTTTGCGAAGCGATTGCCTATGGTTGGCTAGACGCGGAGTTTTGACGTTTGGTTGAGAGGAGATCAATTAGATTGCAAGATCCTTGGAATTGATAATCCTCTTACGATTTTCATTCCCGAAAGAGAGACAATGTTTCCTTTATGCTTTTTAGGCATCAATTTCGTCGTGACCATTTTTGACCCCAACAGATGTGATCTTGGACATTGATTTCGAGATAACCGTTTTTGACCCCAACAGTTAGCCCCCCAGCTCGCAAGTTTTGGGAATAATCCTTGCAAGCGAGTGATGTGTGTTTAATCGGAATCTACGGCCAAGAGTGCTTTTTCTCTCTCAAAAACTTTCGTCGATTATTTTACTACGAAAAGTTCCAATAAGTATTGGAATGTCATAGAATTGGGATTGCGCCTTGTAAAGGTTGCCTATGTACCCTTGTAGAAGGGATCAAGCCTTTCGTAGTTCGTCATGGAGTTAAGGTTCTTACGACCTGTTTTCCAGTGTCACCTTTATGGTTTAGATGTGTGTCGTGTAGAGATTATCGAGCATATTGTTGTCGATGTCATTTTGTATTGGACCTTTGTCGGCCTCGAGGCTAGGCTATCTGCTTTTAGATTTGTGAAGTCGTGGATTATCTCCTTTTATAAACGTATGGAGCAGCCATACGCGGAGATGAGTAAAAGAGTGTGAGTTGTCATCTCATTTCTAACGCTTTGCAAATCGTGAAACTTGTCGCTGTGTAAGATGAAAATACCCAAAGGCTTGTGTTTGAGAAGTCTCATAAACGCGCAAATATCGACGAAGAGGCATATTTTGGGATCTCGTATCGATTTGATACTATGTCTAGAGATGTTAAAGACCAGTGTACTGGGTTTAGGGCAAGACCTAGGTTTACTCTCGGTATTAAGGTGTGCGGTGACTAATTCCGGCTTACGTTTCCCGTTGCGATTTTAACCTGATTTTGTACTAATTTAAAGTCTGCGATATGTTCTCGGCTTATACGACTTGTATGGTCAGAATCGAGCATCTCTCCAGCGAAAATTTTTAAGTCCCCTAGAAGTGCTAACTAAAATTTCGGACTTCTTTTATAGCGCACTATTATCCTAGTTGGATGTATGAGAGTTATCTCTATGAGATAGCTTGGTCTGTTTAGGACGTTGGGAGTTTGTTGTGATCAGCAACCAACTTATCAATAGATATTACCTTCTATGAGTCTTTGTGAAGGATATGTGTTTAAGGAGGTGTTTAGTGCATATGACTGTTTAGTCTTCCTAGATGGTGTTCTTATCGAGGAAGGTGTTTTGTCAAAAAACGGTTCTTCGGGCGTCTGCGACGTCTCGCGGTGCCGAAGATTGGTTTTTCTTTCTCATGACGCATTTCGTGCTTGAAATGTTCACGGTCTTGAAGATGTATGGTGTCACAAGGGTTCTTTTTTTTATCTTTACGGCAGAGAAACATTTTGGTTTGTCTACGGATGTTCACAGCCAAGGCTGTTGTTTTTTTTTTATGTTAAATTATTTGATTTGTTAGCGAGGAATTCAGACCAAGGGGTCACGTAAATTTTTCCTTGGGAATAAGCGACTTCCTTCATTGTGCTTTGCGAAGAGTTGGGCCCCTGATATTTATTTCGTGTATAGTTAAGGATGTTTCGTATTGCTTTAGGACCTTTGTTATGAGTTTTTCTTTGTATGCCGCGTTTTATGGGTAAAACGTTGCGGGTTTAAAGTGAATTATCGAACGTATTGAACTTGGTTGGTTGTCAACAAGTTTAAATTTTCTGTTAACCGTTTGGTGGTTACTACTAAGTTTTGATATTAAGAATTTATCGTATGATTTCCAATTCTGGGTTATACGATAATTATTTGCATAATCGTCACTTGGCATTTTTAGATAAATCGTGGATTGTCTTTTGGCCGTCAAGTGATTGGATGGAGCAATGGTCCCTCAAAATTCTTTGGCTTAGCGTGAAGGATGTGTTCAGCTGCATAGCCGAGGATGTTGCTAGTCAAGGATTAGACCATGGCACTTTCGTGTTAATATTAAGGTCATGTTAGTTTAGAATTGTCCTAAAAGGGATGCCAAATTCTGGTTCGGACCTTTATTGGAAGGCGTAATTGGTTGTGGGCCGAAGAGCGCTTGTTGAGGTTGATGGGCCAAGTCAGAGGTTTCCGTGTTAAGATGGTCGATGGTGTTAAAAAATGATTTTCCACTTTAGGTATCAGTTATACGATGAATGTTTCATATAATGTTTCCTTTAGTCGTACAAAAATTGTTTTATTTTTGTCTGATGAAGACAAAGTCTAAGAGGCTCGATAAAGAACCCTTGCGGGATGATTGCCTGCTCGGACGTAATCGAGGGAAATAAAAGTCAGAAGCCAGCGAGCCGCATGGCTAAAAAATGAGATATGTAAGATCGTAGTGCGAAGAGAGAAAGTTTAGTTTTTCATTGAGAGACGAGTGATATGACTTTGTTTTTAGCTATAAGAAAATTGTCCAAAACACTTCTTCGTAAAACATGCTACGTTTGTTAAGTTTCTTCGCATAACTTGATGTGGCTATACGAAGGATGTTTCACGTAAGTTTTACGAGAAGTGAACAACATAGAAGTAAATGGAGCGTGTTGTCCGCAAATTACTTCTAATGCTCTCGAGCGAGGTCTAGGTTCTTCTCGTTCATGTTTTCGTATCGCAAAGTCGATTTTCATGATACCAATCTCATTTTCTCGTAGGCTCGAAAGTAATGGATGATCGGTTTAATGAGGCATCGAATTGCCTAAATGATTTTCCATCTACAACTACGAGAGTTTGCTTTGTCGAAAGCGTTTTCTTGATGCCGAGATAAAAATTTTGAAGTATGGGAGTATACGAGTATAGTATACATACCTACTCCCTCCTTTTGTTTTATGAAAGAAAACGGCTGAACCGATATTTTGAAGGGTTGTGTACGTTTTCTTTCGAAGATTGGGATGATCGACAATCTAGGTTGGTTTAAAGATGACGTTAGGATTGTGACTTGGTGGGTTTCAGGTTGACAACTAAGAATATGTCGATTTTAAGAAAATTGCTAGGAACGAGTCGGGTTTAAGACGACGTTTGTGTCTCTAGTTATTTCTTTCTTTAGGAAGCAAGCTGAGATCGGTTGGCAAGTTATGCCTAAACAATCACAGAACAATAGATCGAGATAGAAAAATCGCCTAAGACTTAGTTTGCTAGACTATCTGCCTAGATTCTAAGATCCCTAAAGTTTATGACAATCTCTGAAGCGTTTTTATTTCTTTTAAGCGTTTTTATTTCTCAGTACGCCCCTACAAAAATTCCAAGTTTGATTTCAAAAATTTCAAGTCGGGCATACCTTAGTTTTCTCGAAGATTTGGGTCTGCCTCTTCTCCGTTTTATTTGCTTGTTTCCCCTTCCTCTTTTCGTATTTGTCTACCCCTAACGGATAACAAGAATATTTATCCATAATTTTCCAATATGGGATCCATTATACGTATCGTTGGTTTTGCAAAAAATAAATAAGTATCTCCTCGAAAGTCTTTTGGCGTTTACGAGTAGCCAAGGGAGACAAGGAGATACAAAGGGCGATCGGGGAGAATGTTGGATGTTGAGGCTTTGGTGAGAGGTCATGGGAGATGAGGCAAAATAGAGAGGATAATGAGACTCTAGAGAGAGACTAATAGGCGAAGTTCACTTTTCAGCTCTCGCTCCATCTCTTTCCTACTGCGAGAGTTTTTTTGTTCAATCTCGTTTGACTTTACGAATGATGTTTCGTAAAATATTTTCAAGTTTAGTCCTATGAAGGTTATTCCATAAAGTGTTGTCAAGTTTAATTCTACAAATGATGTTTCGTAAAATGTCGTCGAGATTCAATTTTACGAATGTTGTTTCGCGAAATACTACCTCATTTCACTTTGCAAACGATGTTCCGTAAAATACTGTTGAGTTTAATTTTACGAAAGCTGTTTAATTAAATGTTATCAAGCTTAACCTTACGAAAGTTATTCCGCAAAATGTCATGAGTTTAGTTTTACGAAAGTCATTTTGTAAACATGTTTTCGAGTTTGGTTGTACGAAAGCTATCTTTCGGAAAACTCAAATTTTGCAGCTGTTCCGGAAATTTAGTTTTTTGGTTTTAATATCAGAAACTCTAGCTGTGATGAACTTAATTATCGCGACTCAACTTAATCAGAAATTTTCTCGTTTCCGCATGATTGATCCGAGGAAGTTTGGAGTAGTTTTCCCTAAGTAAGCTTAGGGGCAATCATCGAGAATTCACTGAATATGTCACATAGAATCGAAGACCGAATTTTTACAAAATATTAGGTTTCAAAAAACATTTTAGCAGTGAGTGATACGATCTCCCGTTTTGATTAGTTTAGTCTTTGTCAGCCGTTTTAGGTTTCGAGTGATTAAATAGAGATCAACTTCATTCATTCGAAAATTATTCGAAAGAAATACAACAGTGGGGAATTGGCGACTCGATTTGCTGTTCTTCCATTTCGGCGAGTGATCTAGATTTTCTCTGTGATTTCAGGAGGTTGAAGCTAGTTTTATTTTTCCAAAAAGTTTTCACAAACGTCTTTTGGTCGAACCCCTACGCGGTGAGATTTCTCCAACTCGGTAATGAGACAACATTACGGGGTTCGATAGATTTTATCGTTGCCTTTTCTGTGTAGACTGAGAAATTGCGAGCTCGTTTCAATGTTCTTCCCGTGGTGAAATTTTGCGACTAGAATTTTGATTTTGTTGAGCACTACGGCGTTTGCGCAAGTGTTGGCCATAGGTGCAGTGAATGGAGTTTTCCGAGCCTCTTCGAGGAGTCTATTGATCTCTCGTGCGGCACTAGCCGTATGGTGAATTTGAGATTTCACCGCATTGACCTCTTTCGTTGTTTTCGTGATGTAGTCACGGAGATCGCGAATCTCGTCGAAGTCATCGTCAATAGTTTTCCAAGACAATCGACGTTTACTGCAAATAACTTGGGCTTGCTCCTCGGCCTGTTTCTCCTGCTCTAACCAAAAGACATTTTCTTCTTTTTCTGTGATGGGTTCGTCGAGCCGATATTTTTGTCGTGTTGCGCGACACTTAACTTTTCTTGGGTGTACGTCAGCATCCTCATCCGTGGGATCGGATTGATCGTTGGAGTCTAAGTCAATTTGCTCAACTTCGTTTTCTTCCGTTTTTTTCTCGGAAGTCGGAAGGTCACCCACGTTGATCCGTGCTATAATAGGGTGATTTCGTCGAGATTTTGTTCCGACGGTTTTCCCTGCGCGTTATGGGGTCTGTCGAGCGCAGTTGCAAAGTCGAGTCTTCTTCCGTGGACTATCGTAGCTCCACGCGGAAGAATGTTTTTAGCTCTCGCAGTTAGGATTTCAACTTGTTTAGTAAGAGAGCTAGTTAGTTTATCTTGCTTGGCCCACTTCTTT
Organism: Anastatica hierochuntica; assembly: GCA_900406275.1. Taxonomy (NCBI): domain Eukaryota; kingdom Viridiplantae; phylum Streptophyta; class Magnoliopsida; order Brassicales; family Brassicaceae; genus Anastatica; species Anastatica hierochuntica. Next base: position 7,081 of record OVAN01002197.1, on the reverse strand, counting down.
TCGAGAGTCGAGAACATCTTTTTGATCTCCTCAAATGTCATGGTGATTGCGCTAGCGTTGACCGCTGTGACATTTGTCGTCGGATTGTTTTCAACGTACTCGTTGGTGTTGTTGCCATCACAAGTTGGTTGGTTATTCTGGTCGTCTATAGTCATATCTGACCTAGCATTTTGCGGCTGTGAGTTAAATTGATTTGTACCCTGAACGAATAGGTCCCCTTTTTCTAGCGCCAAACTATGGGAACCGAAATTCGCACTGTCGATTTTCGTTATCGAAGGAAAGCCAGGAAACCCTAACTTTCCTTGAGGTTCTGGATTTCTGCTAAATCAAACAAGGACACATCAAAGTACGAAATAACAGACAACGATATCAAAAGTAAAGAGAATCGAAAATCAAAGTAGAGCAGTAGAGCTCTTATTCCGAATCTGCGTTGAGCGTTAAAACAGGTGATAAGCCATGGTCGCAAGAGCTGTCGGCGAGTATCCTAGTTCTAATAGCGTAAGACTTGTAAACCTAGTTGAGACACAGGTCGCTAACAAAAACGCAAAAAGAAACCTAATTGCTCTAAGTGTGAATTGTGAAGAAGTTTTTCTGTCTCCCCCTTCGTTCTTCTCGTTAGCCTCTCTTTTATATCCTTTCGTAGGTTAATCCAGTTTTCTTTCCGCCCTAGATTTGAGTTTATCCTTCTGCTGAAATATTCCTTTTATGAGAATATTCCTTATCTTCACGATTTTTTTATATTTATATCCAGACTTTAACATTATCGTTTTTTAATTTTATCGTTCGCGGAACTCGGGTAAATTGTTGACGCAGTTGGGCCCATTCTCGCTCTGGTATCATAAGTGGACCCTTACCACGTTTTGGGCCTTCTTAGGCCTTTTTACAACTAAGTGATTTTTATGATTTCTTTCGGAGAGATCGTTCTTCGTACGAGTACCCGGTGATGGTTTGGCGAAATGATAAGACCGAACATATAGTTAAGAAAATTTCGGTGTTCGAGTTAACCGTTGTCGTTTTATACGATCGTTACGAAGTTTTTACGAAAAGAACAAGTCTTTACGATTATTGCCGAGAAACTACAACAGGAACTCCAATCGATACGAAACAAGAGACAATCAAACCGAGATTCGAAGGAGAAGATGATCTAGAGGACGTGGTCTAGTAAACCGTGCGCGATTAGACGTTGTCCGTGTCTAGTCATCCATGGGCGACTAGACTTTGGCACGAGTCTAGTCGCCCATGGGCGACTAGACATGATTCGTGTCTAGTTGCCCATGGGCGACTAGACTTTCGTGAGAGTCTAGTAGCCCATGGGCGACTAGACGTTGCTCGTGTTTAGCCGCCCATGGGCGACTAGACTTTCGGGAGAGTCTAGTCGCCTATGGGTGAGTAGACGTGACTCGTGTCTAGTCTACCATGGGCGACTAGACTTTCACAAGAGTCTANCGCCCAGGGGCGACTAGACGTGGCTCGTGTCTAGTCGCCCATGGCCGACTAGACTTTCGCAATAGTCTAGTAGCCCATGGGCGTCTAGACTTTCGTAAGAGTCTAGCCGCCCATCGGCGACAAGACTTTCGTAAGAGTCTAGTCGCCCATGGGCAACTAGACGTGGCTTGTGTACAGTCGCCCATGGGCGACTAGATGCAGCTCGTGTCTAGTCGCCCATGTGCGACTAGACGTGGCTCGTGTCTAGTCGCCCATGGGCGACTAGACGTTGCTCGTGTCTAGTCGCCCATGGGCGACTTATCTAGTAGCCCAACGACAACCAGAACTTGCTCGTGTCTTCGAAAAGATGCGATTATCCGATGTTTACGGTAATTTCTTATCGCTTCGAAACTTGTTTATTGAGATCTCTCGGAAATCTCGGACGTTGATTTCGATATTCTCACATTTAGTTACTCTCGAGTGACTAGACTTTGCGAAGCGATTGTCTATGGTTGGCTAGACGTGGAGCTTCGACGTTTGGTTGCGAGGAGATCGACTAGATTTTAAGAGCCTCGGAATTGATAATCCTCTTACAATTTTCATTACCGAAAGAGAGACAAAATTTCCTTTACGCTTTTTAGGCATCAATTTCGTCGTTACCATTTTTGACCCCAACAGATGTGATCTTGGACGTTGATTTCGAGATAATCGTTTTTGACCCCAACTGTTGACGTAATCTTGAGCGATAAGGGACGTAACCTACATGTTGTCGATGTACACATCCATTTTGCACCATAGTTGGTCGGCGAACATCTGGTTGACTAGTTGTTAATATGTGGCGCCAATGTTTTTCAGTCCGAAGGGCATGACTTTATAATATTAGGTACCTCAATTGGTGATGAATGAGGTCTTCTCGCGGTTGTCGGGGTGCATCATGATATTATTGTAGCTTGAGAAAGCATTCCTAAAAAACATCAATTTGTTTCTAGCAGTAACCTCGCGATTCAACTCATGTGTAGAAGTGTGCAGCTATCTTTTAGGCATGCTTTATTCAGGTCGGTGAAGTTGACGAAGACTCTCAATTTTCCTTTCTTCTTTTTTACTACCACGGGGATGGCTATCCAGTCGGGATACGTGACCACGTCGATAGAGACTCCTTGTACTAGTCATTCCACATCGTTGTTGGCAGCTCGAGCGCGTTCAAGTCCAAGTTTTATTTGCTTCTTCTTGATGGTTTTGAACGTGGGATCAATGTAAAGTTTGTGGCAAATGATGTTTGGGTTGATTTCGGGCATGTCGCTCGTGTACCATGCAAAAGTAGACATGTTTTCCATGAGCAATTCTACATGTTCTTCGTGTATTGTTGTCTCGAGATTTGCGTAGATCCCAACACACCTGTAATATAAGTGGCATCGATGTTTACATGGAGAAATTTTGTCAAGCTTCAGTGCTTCTTTACACAAGGTCTCATTTGGGCTCAAGGTGACGCTTGATCGTCGTAGTTTAAGTTCAACGATGAAACATATTACGGCAATCATTTGGTCACCGCAGATTGTTTGCGTTCTAGACGGCCTAGGGAACTTGAGGTACTAGTGGTACGTCAATGGGATTGCTTCCATTATGTGGATCCATAGATTCCTGTAATGGGATTGTAGATCGTGGGTGTGTTGATGATCTTGAATTTCACGAGCTTAGTGACTCCTCTAACGTGTATGGGGAGCCTGATGGTTCCCTCCAACATGGTGGTTTCTCCGTTGTACGCGGTCAGCAGCTTCCGATATTGCTTGGTCATGTAATCCTTGAGGTCCATTTTTCGAAGAGTGATTTTGAAGATGAGGTCGACGAAGCTGTCAGTGTCGATCATGACTCTCGTTACCTCTTATTTTGTCACTAGGAGCTCAATGACGAGGGGGTTGTTGTGTGGTCTGTCAATTTATGTTGTGTCATATTATGTGAATGTTACCTCTCCTATCGATATAACCGAACGGGTCTTTGATGTCGGCCCACTTGATGGCAGCTACGATTCTTATTTTGTATTCTTTGATGGATAAAATTGAGTCGTTGCAGTCCAATAGGTCGCCCATGATCATGTTTATCCGCTTTCGAGGCGGTGGAGGTGCGTCTACAGGGTACTATGAGTTTCTATCTTGCTTTGGCATGTCTTTTTCATTCCGCTGTGCGGTGGGGCGCGGGCTAAATCGATTTACCCTTGGTTTGGGGTGTGGTGTTTTGCATCTTCTTGGTCTGGGCGGTGCTAGGTATTTTTCCTCTTGCTTTCGTCATGGTATGGTATCACGATTTCGTGGGTGCTGTATTTTCTAATGAGTAGGTCTTTGAGGTGTCTACATTTTGAGGTGGAATGTCATGCACATCGATGATAGTTGCCGTTTTTTCTTGGATATGAGTCAATGGTTTTGGGTGGTATATGCCTGGTCGATTGTCGACCACGGTTGTTTCCGATGTAATGGTTTGTTGCTTTATTGTTTTTTCCCTCTCTAGCATATTCAGCATTATAGTGTTGACGATGTTCGTTGTATTCCTCCTTTTCTTTGTGATAGGATTCTTATCTTGATTTCTATATTGATTTTGCGGTTGCGTACTTCTTGACCAATGTCGCCTTTTGTTCTTCCACCTCGATAAATAAAGTCATTCGGTGGAGTGCATCTTATAGTGTATACGGCTTGTTGATTTTTAAGTTGTCACGGAAAGAAGACTCGTAACATAAAGTGTTCCAAAGGGCGGACAACACTGCCTCATCAGTTATGGTAACACGGGAGGTGACATCTTTGAATCTTGCTATGAAACTTGTAAGTATTCTTTTTACCCTTGAGCAATGGCCCAAACGTCAGCACGAGACTGTCCTTGTTGTATAAAAGTGGAGTAGTCTTTCAAGAATGCCGTCGAGAGTTGGTGAAAGTTATCGATCGAGGTTGTCTTGAGGCGATAGAACCATCTTTGGGCTGCTCCCTTTGAGGTTCACGGCAAAGAGGGGTAGTATCCTGCATCTCACACTTTGGAGCTTAATTGGGTTCGCCCATTTGCAATGATGAACATTGTGAGGTGTTAGCTAGGGTCAGTGGTACCTATGTATTTTGGTATCCTTATTTTCAAAAGATGTGAGATGCGGAAATATATTATTCGGCTGGTGAATGGTACTTTTTGTGACTCCCTCAAGGTTTGATCTATCACTAGGGCTAACGCTTATAGTTTAGTAGACATGAGAGTTCGTGTCCGGGAGTTGCTGCTTCATTAGTCGGAGCTCTCCATCTTTGTCAAGTTGTGTTGTCATGCAGTGGTCCGAAATTGTTATGATTTGGCGAAAAGCGAATGGTGGGCTCGAGGTGATGTATTGGTGGTGTTGTTGTTTCTTAAATGGTATAAGGGCATGGTGAGAGGATTCTCTGTATTGTGGTTGCTTCATCTGCTAAATTGGTGTGTCCTCGAAGAGGTTTCGCTGAAGGTTCAACAGGAATTCCTTAGGGGATACCCCTGGAGTGATGGTACAACATTATCCGAGAGTTTCGCGGTAAAATGCAAGGGAAGATGTGATGGCTTCGTACCTTGCATCGATAGTTTGGGCATGCACGTCTACCTTGTTTATTAGGTGAACAGGAGTATCGTAACATCAAGTGGAGGCGGAGGAGTTACTCCCACGAATGGTTCTGGCTGTGTTGCACAACTCGAAACTTTAGTGACTCTTGATTTGGGGATCTAGTGTTGTGGAGTCGATGGAGTTTTCGTCACAGCAAGCGGATTGGAGACCGCATGCGACGTTCATTTCGGGATAGCTTGAGACGTGCTTGAATTTGTCAAGCTAGCTACAGATGGCAGAGGTGTGTTAACTATGATCTTAGATGGTGCCTTTGTTGGTTGAGCTTGAGCTTGTAGTGTAGGGATCGAGGCTCTCAGCACATTGGAATGTTTTGCAGAATAGCAACAGGTTAGGCAGATATTGTCGATATGTTTCTTTCGTTGAGAGAGTTCTCTTGAAGGTACCCGCAATCAGCACCATATGTTGAAGGTTGAAAACTACTATGTGTTCAGATCGATTTTTGTGGATCAGATAATCTAGTTAATAATGAAAATGCATCGAAAATGTCGTTACATGTGAGTATAAATGGATTGAAAACAAAGGACATGTGTTTTTTGAGGTGAATATAATTGCTCTGGCTTCTCTCTAGGATTTTCTCCCTTTAGAATCCAATGCCTTCAACGCTATGAGGCTTCCTCTTTTTATAATGCAACTACCTTCTGGATCCTTTCATCTTAATGTCATTTTCAACCTATGCGGTCAACTCTATGGCATGGCTCGAGGGCAGCAAGATTCTCGCTGCAAGGTCAAAACTGCTCAGATTGTATCGTTCGTATTATCGGTTGTCGGATGGGTCATGGCATGGCCTCGCAGGTGTTCGGCAGGTCTCTACACTTTTATCTGGTTGTGACATCAAATTTTCGTGCACTTGTCTCGGGCGCTTCTTCCTGTGACCTGTCATACCTTCCTGTGACCGAATCATTGGGTCAGGATGACTTCCAGGAAAGACCCAATGATTCGGACCTTTATATGGGAAGAGCCTCAATCTCTGAAGTGTGTCAGACAACTTTTGGGGTGTGAAGCCAACCTCAACAGCGATGATAATTACATTGTTGGGTTGATGCTACTAATCTAACTTGTAATAATGAGGTAATAATAATGTAGAACATAATGTGCTACGTGTAATATTTTGAGATTCGGCCTGTTTCGAACGGTCGGACCAGTAATCATGAAATCCAGACTCTATTATAAGTAAGATATGATTTTCAAACATGGTATTTAGAAACCAGCTAAAACCCGGAAAAAAATTATATTGACACGCGATCCGCTCTGTTTGGTTGGATTAGTGTTTAGCAGATCGAGCTTAACTTTCAACATATTGAATTCATTTGATTTTAATAGCCTTATGTTTCATGTATTAATTTTATTTTAGAATATAAAGATTTAAAATATAGGTTCTTCTGTGCGCAATTCAATTTTATATTTAAATCATTTTTTGTTTCTACAAACATAGTTATTGCCTTGTTTTCTCAAAAAGCTATAGCTAACATTTAGTGTAAACTCATCCGTGCTTTGAGCTATTTAGTCAAAAAAGTGGCTTGCATCAAAAAATTTTATTTATTTTATATTTATTTTAAACGTTTTTTTTGTTAAAGGTTTTGCAACTTAAATTAAATAAAAAGATTTTACAGCCTAGTAGAGGCCCAGTCCGAACAGAAGTAGTAATAGTCTAACTAAAGACCCAATCTGAACCAAACAATTAAATGTCCCATTGAATCTGAACCAAAAAGAAGGTTGGGCCATAGTGGTTAAGCGCAACTAACACACGATCACCAATCTCAACCTGGAGAGTAGGGTTTCTTTCAATTACATTGCTGTGCTGAACCATCGACGGAGCATAGCAGAGGCGAAATCGAGATTCTGATCACGAAGGCTTAGTGCTCTATTTCTGATCAATTTGTCAATTTGCTTCAAGATCACGTGGATTGAGAGGGATGTGTTTTTTTGGATTCGGTTGTTCCTCTCTGACCATATAAAATAGATTGTGGCTTGCCAACAAATTAAGGGAAGTCTCTGTCGTTAGAAGAAGTTTTAAATTTATAAAACCCGTTTCCTAGTAATAAC
>OVAN01002196.1:0-34910 GCA_900406275.1 Anastatica hierochuntica | reverse complement strand
GAGAAGAGGAGTCCGCCATTGTTGAAAGAGAAAGGAGATGTAGAAGGTGAAGAAGGGAAGGGAGAAGATGATGGCGGCTCAGAGAAAGAAAAAAGAATAGGTTAGGAATCAAGGCTCTGATACCATGTAGAATAAGAGGCTTAATTGTATTGATTAGGTTTGTTTACAGTATATATACACACGACACATGATATATAATTACATAAATACCCATACATTATCAATACTCCTATAAGCATTTAGTTCACTCATATACAAGGAAAGGAACTGTAAAATGCTTTTCCGTTTCAGTTATGTAGAGTTCTCGATGGTTGAAGGTCTAGTGCTCATCTGTCGTGAGAAGGAAAAAGAATGAGTTAAAAGACTAAGGAGTATCGAAAAGAAAAAAATAATGCATATATGTGACTAATTCACAATGAATATATATATAGTTGCTATCACAAAAAAAAAACTCTAAATGAGGTCAAATGGCTTACTCGTTCGTACTTCGAATATAATGCATCAATTTGTTTGTTTTCGTATATAATTTTATATCTAAATGATGCAACTAATTACAAAGGTTTTGGTTAAATCTGTTAATTAATGGATAATTTTAATATCAACCGGAAAAGGTATCTTTAAGTGACTAATCCGTGGAGGGCGACGGCGATTAGGTTAGGCGATTAGGTTAGGCGATTGAAGACGAAGACAGTTCTCGGTGGCGCATCCATCTCCGGCGGATTGTGAGCCTTCGCTCTGGTTGGGTGAAGGCCTCTCACGAGAGAGGTAGGGTTGTGTCTCCTTTGATCTTCTTCCGTTGAAGAAATTGGGATTTTCCATTGTCTCTTCTGTTGGAGAGTACATCGGTGGTTTACGATCATTTTTGGTGGTTTATGGACCCTTTGGTTGGTTTTTTCTCTCTGTCACTCTGGTTGTCGTCTTCTACTGTGTGACTAAATGGATCGAAACAGGGGGAAGCAAGTAGTGATAAGGGAGGATGATGATGAACCCATTCTCATCCCGCTTCAAGACACATCGAAACTAATTTAGGAGTATGGTCTGACTCTGATCGGACGCATATTGAACCCTTGGAAGCAGGATGTCGACGAACTCTTGGTGTATATGCCTCAACAGTGGGGTTTAGAGGGAAGTAACATCAAGTAACCTGGGAAATAATTGTTTTATTTTCAATTTCGATACCGAGGAAGAACTGCAATCGGTTTTACGCAAGGGGCCTTTCCACTATAACTTTTGGATGTTTGTCTTGGTTCGTTGGGAGCCGGTGATGCACGATGATTATCCGTGGGAAATGACCTTTTGGATGGAGCTTATGGGGATTCCTATTCAATTCTGGTCGAAGGAGACAATGTGAAGCATCAGAAAGAGAATTGGGATTTTCCATGAGGTTAATGAAATGGATGGTCGTATTCAAGTTTCTTTGGACTCTCGGCAGCCTTTGAAGTTCACAAGGCAGCTCATGGAAGATAAGGGATAACAATCAAGATCCAATATGATCGATTGTTCAAACATTGTTCGGTATGCGGCCTTATGTCACATGAAAAAGGATTTTGTGGCAAGAAAGATGTGAACAACCTAAAGCCAGCGGAAAGACGGGGGATGTTCTTAAGGCTTCAATCGAATGAGGATGTTGTGCCTCTTCAGGTTGATCGGAAGCATCATAGCTTACCATTGGGGTCTTTCCGTCGAGAGGTAGGATCAAGCTCTGGCTACGTAAACATAGGTGAGAAGCGCAAGGTTGATACTCGTGAGGTACAACATGAGGATTCTTTTAGAAAAGACCAGTATGTTAGATAGGAGAGGCACGACGTGAGGTCCTTGGATTCACGGCTCGAAATCGGTTCACACTCTCTTTCTGTTCGCAAGCCAGAGTTTGCAACAAGCTACCAGCGACAACATCTACAATCTGATCGGAAGCACTTTTATCGGCATGATGATGTCTCTCGTCAAGTCCCGGATCGTGACAAACACACTGTTAGTGATCGATATCATCGTCGTCACGATGACAGAGATGTCGCTGGTCACAAGCAGGGTCGAGGTTATGAGATAGGTGGTGCTTCAAACTGGAGATATGTGCGGACGGAGAGACTTCTTTCAGCTAGTTCATTGCCTCGTGATGAGCCGCAACGAAGCACGAACCTAGGAACTTGAGCTCAGACAAGGGCAGTGAGAGGGTTTCAGACTTGGCATTGATAAGTGACCATCGTCACACGAGATCTAATGAGAGCCACAAGGTCTCGAACCCTCTTAATGGTGTGATGAGGGACGAAGGTCAATTGGTGGGTCAGGAAACGAGTAACTTGGTTTTGCCGAGAACTGATAAGATGGTGGATGATGATGATTTGTTAGGTGAGGATTGGGAACATGATAAGATGAAGAAGAGTGTGGTGCCTCAGGCGGAGTCTGGAGCTCGGCCACAGGTGGTGACTCGAAGTGAGGTGATTGATAATACTAAGGAAAAGAACAGTGAAGGGATTTGTGAGGAGCATGTGTCTAAAAGACCCAAGCGAATTCATTCTACGGGAAAGCCTCCTTCCATTAAGAGTGGCCTTTTTGCGATACCAGGAAAGAAAGAACGGATTCTCCGTCTGGGATCACCAAGAAAAAAATTTTCTGTCGTTTATGGGAAAACATCTACGGGTTCGGAATCGTATGTTCCTCGTAGTATTTTTTCGTCGAGTAAAAGTATTCCATCTAAAGGTGTCAGTGTTTCTCGAACTCGCAGTTCTACTGAAAAAGAAGGTTTGATGGGGTATCAGAATCCACCCAGTAAGCGATGTTGAGGATTATTGGTTGGAATTGTAGAGGGATTGAGAATGACCTCACAGTTCGACGTCTTGAGGAGATACATAAAAAGTATCGTCCTGGTTTACTATTCTTGTCGGAAACGAAGAATCAGAGATCAGTGTTATTGGAGCAAAAAGTGAAGTTAGGCTATGATAATTTGGAGATCGTGAAGTTATGCTATCATATATGAACTAAAATCAAACATTAACCAGCGAAATCCATCACCACACACATCATTCTCAAGCTGATAATAAAAATTGCAGAATAAAAACAATATCCTTTGTCCTTGCTTCAGTTTCTTAATCTCATCTCGCATCATCAACCATGTGTATCTTGGATTGGATTTCACATTGATGCAAAACTCACTAACTGTTGAAGAAGAAATAACTGTAGGAGGTTCTTCAGATTTCATAAACCCAGAAATCTGTTAAGTTCCATTGGATCTGCTCCAAAAATCTTCCTTTCCAACTTCAGCTCATCAACAAAGTACAACTGTCATATTCTTCTTCTTTATGCTCCAGCTTTAACAACCTAGAAAAGCCACCATGTTATTTTTCCTTGTGCTTACAACCGCCATTAACATCATGTGTCTTTCGGCTAAAACTCTGATAAATATGTCATCTTTCTTGAAAAACTTGAAATTCCCTGATAAAACTTGAAACTTTCTTTGTCTCGACTTTGAAACTTCAACAAAGATTGAATCTTTTTGATAACTATGAAGATTTCAACAATTTATTCCACAAAGATCGATCTTTACTTGATTTTTCTTCAAAAAGGCTGAAACTTTCTGCAGCTCTTTCACGAAGCTGGAAGCTTTCTTGAAGAACTTGCTTGCTTCTTTCTTCAAGATATTGATAAATCTTGCTCATTTCTTCAATAACCCATGACAAAAATTTCTCATTTCTTCAGGAAACCCGCTCTGACACCACTTGTTATGGGATCGATACACCTTGAACCAGTTTAGTCATCATTTATCAAGATCGCAAATCATGAATCTAAGCATAAAAGCAAGAACACATTAGATTTTGCTGACTCTGAGTTCCGTTAGGGAGATAACTGTCATATTTTCGGTAACTCGAATTTTGCAAAAACGATAAAAACACACACATAATTTGTTAACAGAGTTCAACTAATTTTTGCATATGTCTCTGGATCTGCTACGTATCTGTTTATTATCAACTCGAGAAATTTACAACACTCTCAACTCACACCCGATCCCAAATATACTAAAAAAATTACTCTTAATTTTTTAGGAGGAATAAAAGAAATATTTTTCTTCTCCTCTTTCTCTTACGTTCTCTCTCTCACTCAAAAGTTTATTCTTCTTCTTTGTTTATTATTTTTTGGATGATGATATGCTTCATCTTAAGCATGTATTTATAGGAGCAAAACGAGTTGGTGAGACCAACAGTTGTTCATAAAATGTTTATCCACAATTACGGTCACCGTCCACGCCGTCACACCGTCCGCCGTCTGACGTCATATTTAGCAATCTCTCACTTGAAAACTGATTTCAATCTGTCTTCATACTTTGATCAATGTAGCAGGTCTTCCAGGCTCGTTACTCTAAAAAACCAACCGAGTTTACACATAACCTCAACTTCTCACACGGCACGATCTTTGTCAGTGAGTATACTGAATTCTTACTTCATAGAATCTTCTCAAGCACCACCACTCCATCTTCTAAAGTTGATATGATGAAATGATACCAAAGTGTTTGTACTTGGTTCGAGCATGGTAAATTGGATTCTTTGCCAAATCGATGATACTTTTACTATCACAGTACAACATACTTTTCTCTTGGCTATGACCTAGCTTTTGTAGAAATGATTGCAACTACATTACCGCACCATATTCCCTTCACAGCTTGATAGAGCTACTATTTTCTGTAACTTTGAAACCTATCAAATTGCAGGTACCACCAAAAGCATAAATATACGAGGATGTGTTCTTCCTACTGTCAATTTCGCCTTCATTGTCAGCATCAACATATCCCTGGAATCCAATCTCAGACTTCTTGAAACATAGCGCCAAACTTGGATTCCCTTTTAGATACCTGAAAATCCACTTAATAGCTTTCTAATGTTCCTTGCCTGGAATGCTTATAAACCTACTAACAACTCGCAATGCATGTGCAATGACTCGCCTTGTACATACCATCGCGTACATCAGACTGCCAATAGCAGAAGCATATGGAACTTTATCCAATATGTCATCTCGTATTCAGTCTTTGGAGACTAATCTCTCGATAATCGAAATGACTTGACAGGAGAGTATTAACTGGCTTCGCATCATCCATGTTAAACCTCTTGAGAACTTTCTTCACAGACTCCTCTAGCGATAACTTAAGACTCTCCTTTTTTCTACTAGTTCTCCTCCCGAGAATTTGTCTCGCTTCGCTCAAGTTTTTCATCGTAAACTCTTCTGAGAGTCTTTTTCTTCGGGCTATTTATCTCATGCAAGTTTGCACCCACTATTAGCATGTCATCAACATACATGAGCTTTATCAAGTAGGACTCTACAAGCCTCTTGAAGTAACAACATTTTTCAATTGTGGTGGTAGAATTCAATCGGATGCTCATGCACAACAGGATTTTCAAGAACGAGAAGAGGACCTTGTCCCCTCGCACAATTTAAATCCAATTTGAAGTGACAGATTGAACAGAAATAACCATTTAGAAACCAACATCCACACCGACTGCAATCTGTGAAAATACTCGAGAGTAGCAGCTTGAGAGGATGGTGAGGATGAGAAGGGTGGGTGTTGATTTATGGTAAAGACTCCTCACACTCTTTTTGAAACACTTTACTGTAGCTGAAACAATCCGACTCATTGCACCAGTAGCCTCCGTAGATGATGTAACCACGAGACTTACACCCATCACAATCTTCCCGGTGGAAGCGAGTAACAGGTAACAAAGGACGATTGTGAATTGGAAGCTCTACTTTTTCCATGGTTGATCTGATTTCCAAAATACAAAACCAATGTCCAAACTCTCTCTTTTGTGGTGTTCTATTTTTTTTATATTTTTATATTTTTCGAAATCATTGAGTGAGTGAATGCTTTCTAACATATTTTTTTTTTTTCAAAAGTTTCCTAATTTTCTTTACAATCAGAATATATTATTATGGTAAACAAACAAGAACGTGATTAGGAAAAAAGAAAGATGACCTTTAATGACAGCTAATAAGTCTTTTTCTTTTTCATTAAACTATATAGGTTACAGCTAATAAAGTTGACAATGATTAATTCATTTTATATAATGGCGGGGCATAGCTCTCTCTCTATATATATTACTTTTTTTTTATCACAAGCATAGCTCTATATCTAGATTCGAAAAAACTAATTTTTTTTTTGGTGTTATGAAAAAACTACTTTTTATTTGTTATTTTTAAATCTAAATCTGGGCAATTTAATTTACATATACGATTTAGATCCACTAAAACATCTTAATTATATCTACAGCAAAAAAAACTACATCTTAAAATTTTTAAAAAAGTTAGAGTAATTTTTAGAATAATTATAGTAAATCTTATATATTATTTGTGAAGTGAATTTGCATGAGATTAAAAGTTGAGGTGGTTGATTACAAAGGTACCTCAATCAAATTTTTAATTAACTTAAATTATTAAAAACATAAGGGAAGAAAAATATTAATTTAAAAAAATTTGGAAAAGAAAAAATTTAAAAAATGAAAATTAAGAAAAATAATTATTTTTTAAATAATTTTATTTAATATATATGTTATATATTATTCTAAATAATAGAAATACATATAATTATATTTTATTTAAAAAATCAAAAGAAAATTATGAATTTATTAAGTCATAACTTAACACCAATATAGTGATTATTGTTATTAATATCAAATTTTTTAGTGGGGTCGAATGTCAAATTAAAAAATATAATACTATATAAAAAGTATGTCAAACTAATCATATTAAGCAAGTCTAAAATATATATAACAAAATATATTTAATAAAATTTAAAAGTAATACAACTGAAATTTTGAGAACTAATATTTTCAAGATAGGAAATAAATGCACAACAATTGATAAAAAAAACTACATTATTTAAATAAAACATGTAGTTATTTCTAAAATCTTTATGTCTCCATTGTACGCAGACAAACAAACTAGTTATACATATATTCAAATGTTTTTCAATTAAGAATGTGTGTAATTTTCTCTAACCAAAATATATAATCTAAATATATTATATAATTTTTTATATACTCTATTAATTTAGAGTCTACTTTTTATCTACTTAAAAAGTTGCTATTTTAGTTTGGATATATTCACAGCTCATAAAAAATATTTATAATATTATTATTATTTGATTAACAAAAAAATTATAATCTTTGACTTCTGTTAAACTTTACCAATCTCATGTACAATTAAATTATATAGAGTTATATTATTATTGTTAATCAGCTTATACATTATACGTGTATTAATATTTATATAGTTAACGTGTTAGCTTACATGTATTGGTAAGTATATAGTAGTATTTAATACAAGACTATAGATTCAATCATATATTGGTTTATAATAAATCGGTTTTGACATATCTATAGCATAATATATATGAAAATTATATTGTTTTAAACTTTTAGTACTGACTGTGCATGTGTAAGTTAGGGCTAGGCTCTATATACTCTACACGTATTCAAAATTCACAAAACTTTCCGAGTTAACAAAGGTGATTTATAAGCATCCTTAATATAAATGGTTTTGAGTCACTGAAGGTCAGATTTATTTTGCAGAGTAAGTTGTACCTCCTGCTTCTTGGAACAACGTTTGGGTGAAGAAAAAATCAATAATCATCAAAGCTACCACTAGCTTCAAGTTGTGTTTTAAAACAAGATTGATCAAATGTCTTACGAGTGTATGCGATTACCTTACTAAAGTAACTATGAAAGAAAACGATCGTTAAACACTCCAAGGATGAGGCATAACAGCACAACAAGTTGATCAAGTGTGAGATTTTCCCATATTTATTCATATAAACTGTTTTAGAGCAGAGAAACAATCTTTGGAAACACGACAATTCAAGCCAAACAAATAAAGTAACAAGAATATTAGAATCATATTACAGAGTGAAAAAAAAATCACGTAGATAATGTCTTATTCCACCACTCTTACAATTCACTGCTACATTTGGGTAAAAGTGATCAATGTAACCCAAAGACATTTTAAAGAACAAATGTATACAACAGTTTTGGTCTCGTCATTCTTCAGAATGGAAGGGAGCTTGCATCGGGAGTTACATACAGTGCAAACTAGTCTACTAATAGACGTATTGGGAACCACTCTTCCTTCACTCGACATATATTGTAAACGCGAACCTGGCATAACATACGAGAAGTCTCCGACAACACAAGAAATATGCAATGTGATCCCACAAATATTGCATGTATAAAACCATTTATTTGGGTTCACTTTTGTTTCACATACTTCACACCAATAATCGCTTTCCACATTGCTTTCACCATAACATAAGAAGAGAGGATGATCGTCGTACCTATGCCTCATTACCTTTTGCGGTATGTTACCGCACGTAAAGCATAACCCGAACTCGACACACTCATCACAACTTAAGAGCGCAACTGCCTTGCCACATATGGTACAAGTCTTGTAATAGCCAGAGTAGTAGAATAAAGGATGGTGATGGCTTTCGTGCTCAAACGGTTCTGCAATTGAACCACAAAGTACATCTAAAACAAGATTACCGGATTTGTACCTGAAACCGTTAAATTTTTTAAGACAAATGTCACAACTTTGAGATTGTGAGAGAGGATCCGTGTCTAGCGTGAAGAGTTTGTTGTGGGACAGATGTCGTTTAGTTCGAGGAAGGTTAGCACATTTTCGGTGGATAATGAAATCACACTGCTCGCAATCGTAGTAGAACGTCTCTGAACAAATCTGGAAGATGCATGCTTTACAAAGTATGCTTTCATGTAGAGTCCGACCATCTTTGTTGATTCTCAAGTTGTGATCATGACTGAAATGTTTAATCGTGTTTTCGTCAACCACTTCGAATGGAGGGATTTCTTCCTCTTCAAGTGTCCCTTCTAGCTCGACCATGTCCCATACATCTTTCCTTGTTGCGCATCTTGAATGAACAACATAATTAGAGCATTTAGAGCAAGAGTAGGCCCCGTAGAACCCATCCACTTTTTTACGACAAACTCCACATTTCCAGCTTCCATGTCCAAGACGAGGAGTGTAAGAGACGCGATGATCGTGGCGGTTGATGTTTATAACGCGGGGTAAATCGATGCAATCCCAATGAATCATGAAGTTACATTGAAGACAAAAATAAGGGCTTTGGTCACCTAGTGTCCCACAAGCATTGCAAGTAAATTCCAAATGTCTTGGAACAAGATGAAGTTGATGCTCATGGGTCGTCAGACTTAAAACACTAACCGGCGGTGGGTTCTCCATGCACTCACTACATATGTTGAAGTTACAAACAACACAATGGTGAAACCGTCCATCAAATTTATCCCCGCAAAAAAGGCATTGTTTGTCGGCATAATCCGGCGCAGCTTCACATGTAAGAAGCTTGAGTGGGTGTTGGGGGTGGGAAGTGTGGTTTGCTTCTGGAAAAAACTTGGCACATCCCTCATGGAAGTATAATTTGCATTGAGAACATCTGTAATTTCTCAAAGGTGATAGAATAGTATCGCACGTTTTGCACGTTTTGCTCTCCCAATCGTTCACGTCGTGGTAGAGTTCAAGCGGATGCTCGTGCACGCCAAGATTTTCATGAACAGGATGAGGGCCTTTTCCCCTTGCACAATTTAAATCCAGCTTGAAGTCACATATCGAACAGAAATAACGATTTAGAAACGAACCTCGACACCGATTGCAATCAGACAGTGTGAAATCACTCGAGGGTTGCAGCTTGAGAGGATGGTGGGGGTGAAAAGGGTGTTGGTTGATTTCTGGTAAAGACTCCGCACACTCTTTATGGAACACAGTGAATGGACAATCCGACTCATTGCACCTGTAGCCTCCGTAGATGGAATCAAAAGACTGACACCCACCACATCCATTGTGATCACGGTGGAAGCGAGTAACAGGTAACAAAGGATGATGGTGAATTGGAAGCTCTACTAATTCCATGGTTGATCTGTTTTCCAAAAGACAAAGTCAATGCCCGCTAATTTTTTCCCTTCTTCTTTAGAGATTTCGCAGAGTGATGATCACATCACATCGTAATGGTAAACAATTTCTTAAGATCTCCCTAATCGTGTGGATAAACAACCTTAAATTAATGACAGCTAATATAAGTATTTTTTTTATAATTAAACAATTAATATGTTGACAATGATTATCTATATTTGAATCTGAGATCCACTCTATTTCGGTTTAAAAAATTACATTGTAATTGAAAATTTTAACTTTGAATCTGGGTAATTTAATTTACATATAAAAAAGTTAGTGTAACTTTTAGAATAACTATAGTGAATTATACATATATTCAAATGTGTTTCAATTAAAAATGTGTGTATAATTTTCTCTTAACAAAATATATATTCTAAGTATATTATACAATTTTGTATCTATTCTATTAATTTAGAGTTTTACTTTTTATCTACTTAAAAAATTGTTATTTAAGTTTGAACATATTCATAACTCATTAGAAATAATTGTAACATTCATTATTATTTGATTAACAATACAATATAACTTTCGCATTTAAGAAAATATAATCTTTGACTTCCGCTAAACTCTACCAAATTAAACTCAACCAAATTAAAAACAGTAAATCTTATATCCGCCAATCCTATGTACAAATAAATTATATAGAATTGTGTTATTATTATTAATTATTTACTAGGTGTTGGCCCGTGCCTTGCACGGGCATGGATCGATTTCGCTAATTTGATTTTAAATGTAAACATATGATTTATGTTCATGGATCAATTTCGTTAATTTGATTTTAAACGTAAACATAAATGGATCGATTTCATGTTCAAAGAGTCAATTATCTTTTAAGTACTATCTATTTGTTTCATTACTCTAAGCATAATAAAGAGTCTCGATAGTTTCTACTCAAGACTTTAAGATTCGGTCTTTGAAAGAAACTTAAACTACTTGGTGTTCTTGACTCCTCACCACAACTACTACTACGATAAGTTGTTGTTCTTGAAGCAGAGTACATTGCATTTGAATAAACAGAGTCTTGTTTCGGTTTGTTTAAAGCTTGACTTATTAAAGCTAACCATTTGGAGTTCCGGAAGAGGCCTGGCAACGACCGTAATAGCTAGCTTCTGGCTTGTACATGTCCACTTTAAAACAAAAGTACATCACTGTGGTCTTTGCTGATGTAGATCGCTCTATCGTAGCTAGAACCATCAAATCTTGAACCAAGAGCATCTGCTACAAACGGTCACCAAAAAAAAAATTAAACACTAACGTTAAACAATATATTGCGCCAAAAATAATTGGTTAATATAAATATATATGAACTCACAAGAGCAATCACAGTCCATAGTGGGAGAAGAAACGGAGGCGAATAGACGATGCGAGAGAAGTAAAATATGTGATAAGAAAAGCAAAGGCAAATATAAGAATGTCGAAATAGAGTATGCAGGCAAGGCTATTTATAACATAAAAGTCAAGCTTTTTTATATTTTTAAAGAGTTTCGAAGAGTGGTGATAATAAAAAATTTTGGGATAAAATTCACTTCGTATTTATCATTTAAACTCACCCGTTTCACATGTGTAAATCTACTAAAACAAAACATAGGATAGACTTAGACTAAATATACTTAATATCAAGAATACCGTATATAAAATTAGGTTAAAATCTTATGTTATAAATATATTTGGGATATTTTTCCTTGAGAAATATTTAGTCTATGAGTAAATATCCAATCCATTCTTTTAGGATTAGTATTAAAATATATAATAATAAACACATCACATAAACTATACTCGCGTGTGTGATTAAGACAAAATAGAAAACAAAAACAAATACCACCATTTAATTAGAGATAAAAACGAATGTAATTTATTGAGGTATAAATAATTTTTCGGATATTTTTCTTTTCGCAATGGTTTAGTATCTTAGTAAACCAAAACAATATTAGCAACTATGTACGGGAGAAGCAGAAGAAAAAAAAAAGTTACAAATATGTACAAGTTACTTTAGTTACTTTAAATCCATGCAAAGAATCTATGATCTTTACAATGTATAGCTAATGCGTTACACTCTAATTTTTCCAAAGGTCCACATCAAGATTGTATCCTCTGCCCTTGTTTACTTACAGATTTGCTATGCCCTTGTTTACTTACAGATTTGCTACATCATATATGACCTTTCATGAAAGTCTGCTTTCAGTTACAGTCACAATGTTTTGGCGAGAAAAAGAGAGAATTTAGCAAGCGATGGTGTACAAAAAGTATTGGGCCATATACATATCGAATGTCTGTGTCCTTGTACGTTTAATATGGGCTTGTTAAGTTAGACTCTTTTATGTCCTTTAGTAGTTGTAACGTGTTGACAAAGTTAGGTTTAAGGAGTCTACATATGTGTATATATACTCGATGATGTGATCAAATAAAGATCAAGCAGTTTGCAATACCTAATTCTACATGATATCAGAGCTAATGACCTAAAAATTTCTATCTCTATTTCTGTCTTGTTGATTAGATCGATATTTGTGTGAATATCGATCAAGTTCTCTTTGTGTTGAGACTCTGTTTCTTCTAAAACAGAGTTACGTGTGAGAGATGGTTGGAGGAGATACATCCAAGGCTGTGGAGCAACAGTCAATCTCTCCTTATACTTTGTATGCCTCAGACAATCTAGGGGCATCGATTTGTCCGGTTCAATTGAACGGGGACAACTATAATGAATGGGCATCGGAGATGTTGAACGCTCTCCAAGCCAAGAGAAAAACGATGTTTATCAATGGAACTCTTTTAAAACCACCTGAAGGTCATCCTGATGTCGACAATTGGCTTACTGTCAACTCCATGATTGTAGGCTGGTTGAGGACATCGATTGAACCTAAGGTGAGAACGACATTGACTTACATCACCGATGCACATCATCTTTGGACCGAGCTCAGAGAAAGATTCTCTGTGGCTAATACGGTTCGTGTTCATCAAGTGAAAGCGCAATTAGCTTCCTGTAGACAGAATGGCCAAACGGTGCTTGAGTACTATGGTCGTTTGTCTGCTCTTTGGGAAGAATTGCAGACGTATCAGGCGAGTATTCAGTGCACTTGCGGTGCGTCAAGGGAGTTTACTAAACAAAGAGAAGAAGAAAAGATACATCAGTTTGTGCTTGGTTTAGATGATGCAAGATTCGGAGGTATTTGTACCAATATCATAGCTACTGATCCTCTTCCAAGTCTTGGAGAAATCTACTCGAAAATCATTCGGGAAGAGCAACGTCTCAATGCCTCTCGATCTCGGGAACAACAACAGGAGGCTGTTGGGTTTGTCTCTCGGCAGCAGGACATGTCTCACACAAAGACAGACTTGCAAAATACACAGGCCAGGACTGATTCTATATTGCCTTTAAAGAGTCGATCTGTTTTATGCACTCATTGTGGCAGGTCAGGTCATGAAAAGAAGAGTTGCTAGCAGTTAGTTGGGTATCCCGAGTGGTGGGAAGAGCAGCGTGGACAGGGACGAGGCTCACGTGGCCGAGGACGTGGAGGTCCATCAAATGCTGGTGCTGGTCGCGGTCGCGGGCAATTCACTACAGCTCACGCAACAAGCGCAACTCCAGCATCGATACCTGATTTTACACCAGACCAATGGAAGCAATTGGCTTGTCTTCTTCAAGACAAAACCGCAAGTTCAAATGCGAGTTCTGAGAAGTTGTCTGGTAAGGAATTGTTGGGTGATATTATCCTGGATACGGGAGCGTCTCATCACATGACGGGGAGTATTTCGCTCATTCGGAATCTCGAAAATACTCCACCATGTGCTGTTGGCTTTGCTGATGGTGGTCGAGCCTTGTCACTTAGTAAAGGAGACCTTGTTATCTCTTCTAATATCACTTTGACAGGAGTCTTATTTGTCCCAAATTTGAATTGTACTTTGGTTTTGGTGGCTAAATTGTTAAAAGAAATCAACGGGATAGCGATGTTCACTGATACTTTATGTGTATTACAGAACCGTTCTTCGAGGATTTTGATTGGAGCCGGTGAGGAACGTGATGGAGTCTACTATTTTATGGATGTTAAAGCAGCTCGTATACATCAAGCAATTGGGAATTCTGATTTGGTTTTGTGGCATCGGCGGCTAGGACATCCAACATTTTCTGTGCTTTCTTCTTTAGATTTATTTAGTGGGAATTCGAAAACTGATGTTTGTTTTAAAGCGAAACAGACAAGAGAAGTTTTTCCTGACAGTAGTAATAAAGCGTCTGAATGTTTTTCTCTTATTCACTGTGATGTCTGGAGACCGTACCGTGTCCCGTCTTCTTCAGGCGCGATTTACTTCTTAACCATTGTAGATGATTTTTCACGCGCAGTTTGGACTTATTTGATGCTCGAAAAATCAGAAGTAAGTTCTATCCTACGCAATTTTTTCTCTTACACACAACGACAGTTTGGGAAACAAGTGAAAACAGTGCGTAGTGATAATGGAATGGAATTCATGTGTATGACTACTTTTTTTCGAGAACATGGCATTCTCCATCAAACTTCTTGTGTTGCGACTCCTCAACAAAATGGGCGAGTGGAGCGCAAACATAGGCATATCTTGAATGTGGCACGTTCATTGCTTTTTCAAGCTCACTTACCTGTCCGTTTTTGGGGTGAAGCTGTTCTAACTGCGGCGTACTTGATAAACCGAACTCCATCCAAAGTGCTTCATCATCGCACTCCTTATGAAATCTTGCATGGAGAAAAACCATCGTATGACCAAATCTGGGTTTTTGGTTGTGCTTGTTACACACATCGAGCACCAAGAGATAAGGATAAATTCGGTGAGCGAAGCAGTGTTTGTGTGTTCTTGGGGTATCCGTTAGGCAAAAAAGCTTGGCGCGTGTATGACATTGAACGAGGTGAGTTTCTTACTTCTAGAGATGTAGTCTTCAAGGAAACGGTTTTTCCCTTCTCGGTTACTAATGTCACTCTTGAGAGGGTAGTAGCTGCTCATCATGGAGAAGAAATGGGAGGTGCAGATGATGACTGGCTGGTCACGCCGTTAGTTGACAGGGGGAGCTCGCCGCAGGATGACTTGCGTGACACGCCTGTCCAAACAAGTGGCGTCGACTCTGTTCCGATAACAGAGATAGAGCCCACAGCAGTCACTCCAATATCGACAATGGCTGCTCCTGTTCCAGTCTCTTCTCCAAGGCTTAATGTTAACGGTTCAGGTACAGAACAAGTCACTACACCTACAGAGGTTGCGGTATCACCGTCATCTCCGCCATTGGGCAGAGGCCATCGTAATGTCAAACCGTCAGTTCGTCTTCAAGACTACATCACTTACAACACCTCCGTAGCTCAAGACCCCCCTCACGATTCCTCACCACTCAAGTCATCCTCTTCAACCGATCCAGGTAACGCCATTTTGTATCCGTTAACTCACTACATTTCCGATGACTCTTTTTCACCAGGTCACCGAGCCTACCTAGCTGCTATCACCTCATCCAAGGATCCTACAAACTTTAAAGATGCTGTGCAGCATGATATATGGCGTGATGCCATGACCAGTGAAGTCGATGCGCAAGAGATTAACCGTACATGGGATATCACGGAGTTACCTCCGGGTAAAACGGCCCTTGGTAGTCAGTGGGTTTTCAAGACAAAATACCTTTCCGATGGGTCGATTGAGCGTTATAAAGCTCGGTTGGTGGTTCAAGGTAACAAACAAGTAGAAGGAGAGGATTACAACGAGACATTTGCTCCGGTCATTAAGATGACCACCGTTCGCACGTTACTACGGTTAGTTGCCGCGAGTCAATGGGAAGTATACCAGATGGACGTGAACAACGCGTTTCTTCACGGGGATCTTGATGAAGAAGTCTATATGCAACTCCCTCCGGGCTTTCGTGCCTCTCACCCGGGCAAAGTTTGCAGGTTGAGAAAATCCTTATACGGTCTTAAGCAGGCACCGAGGTGTTGGTTCAAGAAGCTTTCTGATGCCCTGCTTAAATTCGGCTTTGTACAATCGTATGATGATTACTCTTTGTTTTCTTACACACGTAACGGGTTGGAGCTTCGTGTGTTAGTATATGTTGATGACTTACTGATTGCAGGCAATGATGCGCATATGCTAAGACGGTTTAAAGAGTATTTAGGCAGGTGTTTCTCCATGAAAGACTTGGGAAAGCTAAAATATTTTCTTGGGATTGAAGTTAGTCGAGGACCGAACGGTATCTATTTGTCTCAACGTAAGTATGCCTTAGATATTGTTCAAGATTGTGGCTATCTTGCCGCCAAACCAGCGGACACTCCGCTGCCTCAGAATCATCAGTTGGCGCTTGATGATGGGCCGTTGTTGGTTGAGCCGAAAAAGTACAGACGTCTTATTGGAAGGTTAATTTACTTGACTCATACAAGACCAGAACTCAGTTATTCGGTTCATGTCTTGTCCCAGATTATGCAACAGCCGCGAGAAGCACACTGGGATGCGGCTTTACGGATAGTTCGGTTCCTGAAAGGTTCGCCAGGCCAAGGGATTTTGTTGTCATCCAACCCGGATCTCACACTCACTGTCTATTGTGATTCCGATTGGGCTTCGTGTCCTCTTACACGTAGATCGTTGAGTGCGTTTATGGTTCTACTAGGCGGTTCTCCTGTTTTTTGGAAGACTAAGAAACAGGATACAGTGTCGCATTCTTCCGCAGAAGCAGAATATCGGGCTATGGCAGTTGCTCTCCGCGAGATTAAGTGGCTTCGTAAGGTTTTAAAAGGATTAGGTATTGATCAAACAACTCCAACACGTTTCTTCTGTGACAGTAAGGCAGCGATTCACATCGCAGCTAACCTTGTCTTCCATGAGCGAACAAAACATATTGAGAATGACTGTCATGCAGTGAGAGATGCCGTTCGAGATGGCATTATTACGACACAACATGTCCGCACAAATGAGCAATTAGCAGACATTTTGACTAAAGCGTTGGGTCGAATTCAGTTTCAGTCGATCATGTCCAAGTTGGGCGTTCAGAATCTTCACGCTCCAACGTGAGGGGGAGTATTGGGCCATATACATATCGAATGTCTGTGGCCTTGTACGTTTAATATGGGCTTGTTAAGTTAGACTCTTTTATGTCCTTTAGTAGTTGTAACGTGTTGACAAAGTTAGGTTTAAGGAGTCTACATATGTGTATATATACTCGATGATGTGATGAAATACAGATCAAGCAGTTTGCAATACCTAATTCTACAAAAAGTCATAGCTAAAGCTGTTAACTAAGAGCAGAGGAAGAAGAAGAAGAAGAAGAAGAAGAGATGGTGTGGAAAGTAGAGCAGAGGAATAGGGTTTATATACAAGTGAGAGACGGATACAAAAGCTTCCAAGTATTGGCTTTGAAGCAAAGACAATGATATAATTTAAAAACCAAAGTACGCCGATCTATGAGTCTTCACGGTTGAATCTTTTCTTAGTTATGCATTTTGCTCTAAACTTGAAGTTTTCAACAGTTAAATGTATATTAAAACTAAAAAGAGACACAGAGTTATTCGTAGGAGCCAATTTTCAAATCGATTCTCCTTAAACAAAGAAACCAAACACAAAAGTCAAAAGAAACAATCAAAAACTAATAAAGACTATCCAGAAACTAATAAAGACTATCCATTCTCGATTAATCATCGCACCACCCATCAGTGAAAGTGGCCTTCGTCAAAACCACCAGCACCATGATGGAGACAGCAACGACACAAACCTAAGACACAGAGAAAATAGCTGAAATTAAAGTTTTTTTCTTGTGGAAGAAACAAGACGGATAACAAAGAACTCACATTCAATGGCCCACAAATCAAAAGGAGTCAGAACACGAGTGCCGTGAGCAACGACACGGAACAATAAACGCAAATAAAAAAAGTCTCCAGGCCAGACAAAAGAACGCAACAAAAGTGACGCATTTCCGGTGAACCTACGAAAAAAAACATAAGTAATATTAAACGCCACGATTAATGGAGACAAGACAAGAGACTTTATTTTTCGAAACACAGAACCATACGGTGAAAACCGATACTATATCTCATAAGTTATCAAACGACTATAAGAAGGACAATGGTTCGATCACGATCACAAGCGCAATCGATACAAGGCAGATCGATATGAATCTGTATTGAAACTTATCCATATTCCTTATTCTCCGGCGAGGATATACTACTGATTGATTTTCCGAGAAAATGCTTTCCCGAGAAAATTGAAAGAGGAGAAGAAGAAGAAAGAGATGAGTCTTTCTCTCTTTGTTCTCTGATAAAAACAAAAAAAAATGAAAAGGCGCGGAGAGAAGGAAGTTAGCTAAGTTCTGTTTTATGGTTTAATGGAGTTTTTTATTTTAATTTTTTCTTAAAAACGTTTTGTTTATTGGATTTTTCATTTGAACAACAAAAATACTATATCTCCTATATTTGAATATATGACAAGCACCTATATCATTATATATTATATTATAAAAGATATACACGCATAACTATATACACCATGATAGAGGCTAAAGTAAGGGTGTGTCATGCACAGGCAGAGGATCACGAAATCCTGGCTGAATTTTTTTTTTACATTTTTTTTCCAATTTTTTACGATGAGAGAGGTTTAAGGAAAACAAACCGGGTTTTTGTTTCACAAAAACCATTAATATGTTAGTCCAAAAAATAAACGTGATTAAGATAGCAAAAGTTACCTAGCATGGTAAAAAAAACCATATGCATCATCTTCATCTGCGAGACAAACAAAACAAAGAGTCTAAGATAATAGACTAAGAAATCAAACAGACGAAGTTCCAAGCAAATTAAACCATGGGACATGGGAATGAGAGGACGATGGTGACGCCAGTGAGAAAGGAATGGATCCCAAACATATATGGGAGTCGATAGAGAATGCGGAATGCAAGTTTCTCCAGAAACAAAAGAATGGTCTACACAACAAAGAGAAAGAAAACGGTCTATCATATAATAAATCAGTTTGTAAACAAAAATCAAAAAAAAAAACAGAGAGTATTACCATTAGAGTACAAGGAGCGAGAGTCATCAAAGAGCCGGAAACCAGAGACAAAAAAATATAGAACACATGAATTTTCACAGCACCCGCTTGAAACTAAAAGTTCGAAAAATCTGGCCAAACGCCTTCCAGACGCCCAGCGCCTAGCGTCCAAAAAGCCAGGTAATACTCATAGTCTTGTGGTGTTAAAACTAACAAAAAGCGAAACAAAAAAAAATCAAAGGAAAGAATGAACGAAATAAAAACACAAATCAACAGTAAATGAAAACCAATACATACTTAAACGCGCAAAGCAAGCACCGCTAATTGACATACAAACCACAATAGCAGAGAGCCTCGCTGAAAAAGGATTTGCAAAAGAATAATACTTTTTTGGATCGTGCATATGAACAACTGAAACCTTCAAGAAATATCAAGATTTCCAAGTGAATAATATTTTTAAAGTGAAAGAGATGGAGATTTTTGAGTTGTGGAAAAAAAAATAGAGACTATTTATAGAAGTAGAATAAGATCTAGGGTTTTAAATTTGACGTAAAAATCTAAAAAACAAAAATTCAGATATATAAAGATAAAAGAGAAGATAAAGACATCGAAGATCACACTCGGAGATTTGCCGGGCGTAGAGATCTTTTAATTGGCCGAAATTAAATTTATTTCTTCGAAGAGATTAATATAGAGTTTTACGCATCAAAAAAAGAGATTTGTCCGGCGTAGAGAGGTTTTGATTGGCCGAGATTAAAATTTTTTTTTTCAAGTGATAAATACATATTTTTGCGCAGGGGTAAAACGGTCCAAAAACGGTTGGAGAAAAATAAGGGACGGCCACGACGACGCCACGTAAGAAAATAAAAAAACGAAAGGCTCAGATCAAGCCACGTCACATGCCTTTATTTTCGGACTAATTTTTTTCTATTTTCCGAGAAACTTTGTGACGCCACGTCACCAACAGACTCTGTATGAGCGCCACGTCAGCTTTTGACTTCTTATTTAATTATAGTATAGATATATTATACATGTATCAATACTTATACAGTTAACGTGTTAGCTTACATATATTGATAAATTTATAATAGTTTTTGATATAAAACAAAAAAAGGTGCATTTTTCAAATATAAAAACATAAATAGAATATTATGTGTGTGCGTGCGCGCGCGCGATGATTACCCAAAAAAGAAATACATCTGAGAAAATAATCGATGAGATAATACTGAACATGAAGAAAACAATTTTAATATGCTATCTTCATGTCTATCGATATTAAGTTATTTTTAATTTTCTCTGAATCAACAACCCATAAATATATGCTACTTTGATAAGAAAACATAAAAAGATATGATTTTATAGTTAAATCTTTTGTATTAGGCCTGGGTGTTCGGTCATTTGGGTCGGTTCGGGTCAGTTCTGTCGGTTCTCGGGTAATTTGATTCTTAAGTTTTAGTACCCATTTAGAAACCAAAGAAATTTCGGTTCGGTTCTCGTTCGGTTCTGGTTACTTGAAATCGGAACCGAAAAAGAACCAAAAAATTTTCGGTTTCAATTCGGGTTCGGGTACTTGAGATCTTTAATGTAATTTTGAATTTTTGTTAGTATTGCGAGTATAGTTTAGGACACAAAATATCCAAAATATTCAAACCATAATCAAACAAGAAATTCTTTTGGGTACTTTGATTTTTTATACAAATATTAGAACCGATTTGGAACCGAGAAAGACAGATCCGAACCTAAAACCAAATAAACATACCCAAATAGATTACAAGGCCTAAAACCAAAATATATGAGTCAGTTTAGTCCATTTCCGAGTCATTTTCTTTACAAATTTAAATTTATTCTCCTAAATGCACTTCCTAAATAATAATATAAAGATTACAACAATCTATATATTATGAACAATATAATTTTAAAAATTTTAGTTTACAATAATTTGAAACAATCTATATATTATGAACAATATATTTATTCGCATTTATTCTGCTAAGCGGAGCATCTAATCTTCACCTAATTGAGGTAAGGAATCAAATGCCTCTTCCAAACCATGTGGTACCTTCATGGCTTGCTCATAATGTCCTTTTCTGTCTTTCTTTTGCAGAGCCAGTTGTATCGATAGGGTGAAAATATCATGTGATATACAAATTACAAAAACGTTAGGGCGAAGAAAAAGTCAATAATCATCAAAGCTACTACGAGCTTCAAGTTGTGTTTTAAAACAAGATTGATCAAATGTCTTACGAGTGTATGCGAGTACCTTACTAAAGTAACTATGAAAGATGATGTGACTTCATATCTATACAGATTGGTTTCAAAGGAGATTTGTATCATTCAGAGAGTGCAAGGCGTATCTCTATAATGATCCAAGACTCCCTTCACGACTCTTGATGACGTTTCAGTATAACACAACAAACATCAAAGCCACATTTGATCTCAAGCTCTATGCGGAAAGCAATGAATGAGAACCATTGTTGGTTGTGCTGCGGATATGTATAGATGTCTCTCAGAGATCTGAAGAAGAGGAAACTGTATAAATCTCTACACGAAGATAACTACAAAAAGACTTGTAACTTCACTTTTACTTTTAGATGAAAATGTTTTGTATTGGAGTATATATTATAGTCCTATGTTTTAGGAGATAAATATTGTATTAGTTGAGATAAGAACTACTCGGTTTGATCTTTTAATTTAGGGTTTTGACGTTGTTCTATATATACACAAGTTCATGAATGAATAAAGCAAGTCGTTTCAATAGTTTCACATGGTATCGAAGCTTAAAGATCATAATTGGGATCGTTTATCTCTGTTTTTCTTTTAACATATTACTCTGAAACTTGACGTGATCAAGTATCTGTTGGTTCTCTGTTTTATTCATAAGTGATGGATCCTTCAAAGTCAGCTATGGTGGAACAAACGAAAGAGAATAATGTTGTTTCACCGTATACTCTGTTTGCTTCTGATAACCCAGGAGCTTTGATTTCTCCGGTTCAGTTGAAGGGAGATAATTATAATGAGTGGGCAATCGAGATGAAGAATGCGTTGAAGGCAAAGCGCAAGTTTGGGTTCATAGATGGATCATTACCACGACTTAATGAAGGACATCCTGAATTAGAGTTATGGCTGAGTGTTAACTCAATGATCGTTGGATGGCTTCGTGCATCAATAGAGCCTCGTGTAAGATCCACTGTTACCTTTATCACAGAAGCGCAAAAGTTGTGGATCAACTTGGAAAAACGATTCTCAGTTGGAAACAAAGTTTGAATTCATCAAATCATGGCAAAGCTTGCATGGACAATCAATTATTGATTACTATGGAAGATTGGCGTCAATGTGGGAATAATTGCACAATTATCGAGCTCCTGTTGGTTGCACATGTGCTGCGGCATAGAGATATGAAAAAGAGAAAGAGGAAGAACGTGTTCATCAGTTTATTATGGACCTTGATGATTCAAGGTTTGGTAATGTGGTTACAGCGATCATTGAAGCAGATGAGTTGCTTGATCTTGGCAAAGTATATGCCAAGGTTATACGTGAAGAAGATCGCCTAAATGCAGCTAAAGGTCGTAAACATCAACAGGAAGCAGTCGGGTTTGTGACGCGAAGAGAAGCTGTAGTAGATTCTGGTGCACGTCATGAAGCAGGGCGTTCTGAGTTTGTTCTGGCTTCAGGAGGAAGCAGCAGCAAGCCTGTGACAAGACAATGCACCCACTGCGGCAAAGCTGGGCATGACAAGAGCACTTGCTGGCAGATTAACGGTTATCCAGACTGGTGGGTTGAAAGAAATCAGACAGGAGGACGTGGTTTTGGTAGAGGCCGCGGTGGTTCTGCAATGTTTTATGGCAGAGGCAGAGGAAGAGCTTCAGTCACAGCCGCTCATGCCACCAGTTCTAATGTCTCAGCTGCACGAGAGTTGACTCCAGGACAATGGAGAGCGATTACACAGATACTTGCGGAGAAGAGCCCAAGTAATACAAACACCGACAAACTTTCTGGTAAGAAGCTTGGAGATGTGATCATAGACACAGGTGCTTCACACCATATGACCGGAACTTATCGTTGCTTGTTGATATCAAAGAGACGAATCTGTGTTTAGTTGGTTTTGCCGACGGAAGCACCACCGTGTCTTCTAACATGGGAACATTTCATTTATCTGACAATATCTCACTTCGAGATGTGCTTTATGTTCCCAAGCTGAACTGTTCATTGATATCAATATTTAAACTACTGAAGCATTCTAATTGTTTCGCATATTTCACTGATACGATATATGTATTGCAGGACCGTTTTTCGAGGACTCTGATTGGAGCCGGTGAAGAACGTGATGGGCTCTATTACTTCATGGATGTGTCTACGGCATTGGCAAACAAGATCTCTGTTTCTTCTATTCAGGAGCTTTGGCATCGTCGGATGGGTCATCCAACTTTTTCAGTTATTTCGGCTTTAAATCTTGTTCCTGGTGTTTTGAATAATGCTAGCCCGGGTCCATGTGACATTTGTTTTCAGGCTAAGCAAACACGTGAAGTTTTCTATGATAGTTTTAATAAAGCGAATGAATGTTTTTCTCTTATTCACATTGATGTTTGGAGACCTTATAAAATTCCTTCGTCTTGTGGAGCCAAGTACTTTCTAACGATTGTTGACGACTATTCTCGCGTAGTATGGACCTTCTTACTACTCGAGAAATCAGAAGTTCGGAAAACATTGGAAGAGTTTTGTGCTTATTCGGAGAGACAATTTTCTAAATCGGTAAAAATGGTTCGAAGCGATAACGGAACAAAGTTCATGTGTCTATCAGCGTTCTTCAAAGCCAAAGGCATTGTTCATCAAACTTCTTGTGTTGGGACTCCTCAGCATAATGGGAGAGTTGAGAGAAAGCATTGTCATATTCTAAATGTAGCGCACTCTCTTCTCTTTCAAGCAAGCCTTCCGGTTAAGTTTTGGGGTGAGGCTATACTTACTGCGTCGCATTTGATTAATCGTACACCAACAAAACTTCTTGATTGGCGTACACCGTATGAGCTGTTGTTCAAAGTCCCACAATCGTTGGACCAGTTACGAGTGTTCGGGTCACGCTGCTACATTCATCATAGACCAAGAGATCGAGACAAGTTCAGTCCACGTAGTCGGGAATGCGTTTTTGGCGGGTATCCTTTCGGTAAGAAAGGCTGGAAAGTATACGACATAGAGAAAGCAGAGTTTGTCATATCGAGAGATGTCATATTCAAAGAAAATGAATTTCCTTATTCTGCATCTTCGTCACGTGAGCTGCTCTCTGATTCTGTGTCTGAAAATGTTTATGATGATTGGAGAATAAACACTATACAAGATAGGGGGAGTACAGAGGAGACTTTAACCATTGGTAATGTCACTAAAGCTGGTTCTTCTCCTGTCGCCATTGTTACGCACACAGAAGCTTCGGTTGATACTCCATGGTCGACAACTTCCCTTGTTTCTGAAACTTTGTCTTCTTCTATTGAAGCTGGTCCGATTGATTCCTCACCTGAAGATGGGTCACCTTCGTCATCTCCTGTCGGCGCCAATGAGTCTACACCTGTAACAGCGACTGAGTCATCACCAGACTCATCACCAGCTCATGAAGAATTAGGCAGAGGCCTTAGAGCAAAACAACCATCTGTTAAGCTTCAAGACTATATCACATACAATGCTAAATGCCTAGACACGATCCCACACGTTCTCTCCGATCCAGTACACGAGTCGTTGGACATGGTTCACGGTAATACTCTATATCCTATTAGTGATTATGTAACAGACTCACGTTTCTCACCTCTCTACCAAGCCTTTTTAGATACAGTTACTGCAGGTGTTGAACAAAGCTCGTATAAACAAGCTCTTCTCGATAAAATTTGGTGTGATGCAATGTCGAGTGAGGTGGATGCAATGGAAGTGACAAACACATGGACTATGACAGATTTGCCGCCCGGAAAGGTTGCTATTGGCAGCAAATGGGTTTATCGAATCAAGTACAATGCCGATGGGACGATAGAACATTACAAAGCATGGCTTGTCGCTCTTGGATATAATCAAAAAGAAGGTGTTGATTTTGATGAGACATTCGCGCCCGTCGCAAAAATGACCACTCTCCGTAGCCTGTTAAAGATCATCGCAGCCAAGGATTGGGAGATTCATCAAATGGACGTTCATAATGCGTTCTTACACGGTGATCTTCATGAAGAAGTCTACATGAAACCACCTTCAGGTTTCAAACATTCTGATCCGAACAAGGTTTGCAAACTAAACAAATCTATTTATGGACTTCGTCAAGCGCCTCGTTGTTGGTTTGAGAAATTAACCACTGCACTAACCAAGTTTGGATTTGTGCAATCATATTCCGATTATTCGGTTTTCACACTTTCTCGTGGGTGACTTGAATTGAAAGTGTTGATATATGTTGATGATTTGATCGTTTGTGGTAATGATGGCTATTTTCTGAAGAAGTTTAAAGAATATCTTGGGAAGTGTTTTCATATGAAGGATTTGGGGAAATTAAAGTATTTTCTTGGTCTTGAAGTCTCTAGAGGACTCGAAGGTATTTATATTTCACAACGTAACTATGCACTTGATGTTGTTGCAGAAGCTGGCTTGTTAGGTTCTCGACCGTCGCCGACTCCTATGGAACCACGACATAATTTGGCTCGATCCGAGAGTCCATTCTTATCGGATCCTGAGAAATACCGGAGGCTAGTTGTTCGTTTGATTTACTTGAATACTACACGTCCGGATTTGGCATATTCGGTTCATATATTGTCACAGTTTATGCAAAAACCTCAGGAAGATCATTGGGAGGCAGTGTTGCGTGTAGTCAGATATTTGAAAGGCACAGTTGGCCAGGGTATTTTCTTTAGTTCTCGAACGGATCTACAATTGACGGTGTATTGTGATTCCGATTGGGCGGCATGTCCGCTTACTCGAAGATCCATTGGTGCTTATGCAGTTTATCTGGTGGGTTCTCTAGTAGCTTGGAAGACGAAAAAGCAAGACATTGTTTCCCATTCTTCTGCGGAAGCTGAATATCAGGCTATGTCTGTAGCCACCAGGGAGATTAAGTGGTTACGACAACTTCTTGAAGAGATAGGTTTTCCGCATCAGGGACCCGTACGGCTAGTGTGTGATAGTCAAGCTGCTCTTCACATCGCTGCAAATCCAGTATTTTATGAGTGTACTAAGCATATTGAGAAGGATTGTCACGCAGTACGAGATGCTATTCGTGAAGGACTTTTGAAGACAGACCATGTTCGAAAAACAGAGCAGGCTGATGTTTTGACCAAGTCATTGGGATGAGCACAGTTTGAATACTTGATTTTCAAGTTGGGCGTTCGGAATCTTCACGCTCCAACTTGAGGGGGAGTATTGGAGTATATATTATAGTCCTATGTTTTAGGAGATAAATATTGTATTAGTTGAGATAAGAACTACTCGGTTTGGTCTTTTAGTTTAGGGTTTTGACGTTGTTGTATATATACACAAGTTCAAGAATGAATAAAGCAAGTCGTTTCAATAGTTTCACATTTTGCCATTCGTTTTTGGGTAAAAAGAGATAGGGAAGGTTATTTCATAGTTTGTTTTATTTCTTCTGTTACCATTGATTCACAAGTCTGCAAATGCAATTACAAAGAATCATCAAAGCCATCGTCTGAAGAGTTTTGGAGTGGAAAGGTGTTTGCTGAAATTTTTTTTTAGGATTCGCCGGTAAGATTACCTTACTTAAAGTAACTATGAAAAAAAAGGATCGTTTAAAACTCCAAGGATGTGCCATAACAGCACAACAATTTGATCAAGTGTGTGATTTTCCCATTTATATTCATATAAACTAAGAACACACTGCTTTAGAGCACAAATCAAGCCAAACAAAAAAAGTAACAAGAGTATTAGAATCATATTAAAAAGTAACAAGAGTAATGAATGCCATATTCCACTACTCTTCCACTACTCTTTCATCATTATAAATTTTAAGACATTTTAAAGAACAAATGTTTACAATAGTCTTGGCCTTGTCATCCTTCAGAGATAGAATGGAAGGGAGCTTGCATCGTGACTTACACACAATATTGTTTTCGTTACACTTTTCACACCTCAAGAAGCCAACATTTTTCATAAAGATGTCAAATCTCTTATACCACTGTCTTGAAACTTGTTTTAAACCATACAAACTCCTTTTAAGCTTGCATACCATATTTTATTTCCCTTTGACCTCAAAGCCTTCGAGTTGCTTCATATAATTATTTTCATCTTAATCACCATGAAGAAAAGCTGTTTTTACATCCATCTTTTGAAGATGTAAATCTTCCTTTGCTACCAGCCCAAGAACAATTCTAATGGTTACCATCTTGACTATGGGGGAGAAGATTTATGTGTAGTCAATGCCCTCCTTTTGCTGGAACCCCTTCACAACAAGCCTCGCTTTGTAAGGCTTGCTACCATCATGTTCTTCTTTTATCTTATAGACCCACTTGTTATGTAGAGCCTTTTTCTCTTTAGGCAACTCTGCTAACTTTCACGTGTGATTAGACATCAACGAGTCCATCTTATCGTTCATTGCAAGCTCCCATTTATATCGACTCATCAACTTGCATAGCCTCTTCATAACACTCGTCCTCGCCTCTATCTTTTAGCAAATTATAGTTGAGAGACAGAGAAAATCTTGCACGCTTCTTGATGATTCTGGTTGACCTTTGTAACTCTGTAACTGTTGTATGTTGGATCACTTCTGAATCATCACTCTCATTTGCCTCACCATTCTCTTCTTAAGAAATTTGTTCTTCAGCTGTTGCGTTATCCTGTTGCAACTCCGGTGTCAGGATTTCTCCCAAATCAACAGCTCTAGACTTCTTCTTTTATGAGCTTTCCATTAGCTTATCATTGTATAATGCTGTTGAACGCAACATTCTTGTTTCAAAAGATCTTCCTATTCTTGTCATCCAAAAATCGATAACCAAACTCCGTGTTACTATAACCAATAAAGTAATACTTCTTCTATTTTGCATCAAGCTTACTTCCTACAACATCATCAACATGAACATAAGCTACGCAACCAAACACTTTTAGGAAAGAAAGATCTACTTTCTTGTCGCTCCACACTTCTTAAGGGATCTTGAATCCCAATAAGAAGGTTGCAGTGTTGATTGCTTCCGCTCAGAAAGTCTTAGGTAACCCATAGTGTAATCTCATGCTTCTTGCACGCTCATTTAAGGTGTTGTTCATCCTTTCAGCTATTGCATTTTGTTGAGGCATTCCGAGAATAGTCTTTACCATCTTGATCCCATTATCATCGCAATATTTTCTGAATTCGTCCCTAATGTACTATCCTCCATTATTAGAACTTATACAGTTCAATTTGAGATTCTCAATCGCAAACATGGCTTTCCATCTCTTGAAAACTCAAAACACTTCATTCTTGTTCTTTATCAAGTAAACCTACACCTTTCTTGTGGAGTTATCAAGAAATGTCACATAGTAGTACGAACATCCCAGCGATACGACAGGAACATGTCCCCATACATCAGTGTGCACCAGCTCTAACTTCTCAGATTTCAGCTCTCTATCGCCTTTTAAGAAACTAACTCGTTTCTACTTCCCAAGGATGCAACTTTCACACATCTGATGATCCACTGTCTTCAGATCTGGAAGCACGCCATTTTCCACCATGATTTCATCCCTTTCTCACTCATGTGTCCCAATCTATAATGCCACAATCTAATATGTTTGGCATTCTCAACAACAAAAATTGTATCTTGACAGATTGTTGTCATATAAAGAGTGTCCCTTTTACAACTTTTAACAACCACCATGGAACCTTTCTTTACTCTTCAAGCTCTCCCACCAAAGTTGACATCGTGCTCCGTATAATCAAGTTGTCCTACTGAGATCAAATTTCTCAACAACTATTGCACATGTCTAACCTTTGTGATCTTCCACACACGTCCATCTGACATCTTCAAATTGAAATATTCAATACCAACAATATCCAAAAGTAAACCATTAACAAGATATACCTTTCCATAATATCCCGCAACATAATTTTCCATAATTTTGTGGTGTGGTGAGTTTTGGAATGACGCTCCTGAGTCTAAAACCTAAGAATCGATCGAGCTATCAACATAGGAGATCGATGCTTTGGTGGTGTTTACTATTACGTCATGAGCTTTCATTTGTCCTGGGAAACAAACATTTATTAATAATGAATCAGCGGTTTCACGTGTAACTATATTAGCTCCGCCTCCCTCGCTGTCTTTCTTTTTCGGCGGTGCCCAACAATTTTTCATAATATGGCTTGACTTCCCACAATTCTAACATTCAGTTGGTTTCTTTGACTTGAAGTTACCTCTTCCATTCCTTGACTTTGATCTGTCTTTGTTCCGGTTGTTTCTGTCTTGGTTTCTTCCTCTGTTTTCCACGTTGAAAGCACATCTCATTGATGTCTTGCTAGAATATATCCTTCGGACTTCCTCACCAAGGATATGATCTCGAACATCATTGAATTTAAGCTTCTGAATACCCACATAATTACTGACCGTCGCCCTCATTGGCTCCCAAC
Source organism: Anastatica hierochuntica (assembly GCA_900406275.1). NCBI lineage: Eukaryota > Viridiplantae > Streptophyta > Magnoliopsida > Brassicales > Brassicaceae > Anastatica > Anastatica hierochuntica. The sequence goes on along the minus strand of OVAN01002196.1, from coordinate 5,437 downwards.
TATTCAGCAGAGATGAAAGCAAAATTAGTGCTCGCACTTCATCATCAAACTCAATCTCAACGGATGACAAATGGGTGACAATCGTGTTGAACTCGTTCACATGTGCTGCAACAACACCACCTTCTTCCATCTTCAAGTGGAAGAGTTTCTTCATGAGAAACACCTTATTATTTGCCAAAGGTTTCTCATACATATCCGAGAGAACTTTCATGAGCCCTTCCGAGGTCTTCTCCTTCGCAACATTGTGGGCAACGTTTTTTGACAGTGTTAACCTGATAACACCCAGAACTTGTCTGTCAAGGAGATCCTACTCTTCCCGATCAATCGTTTTAGGTTTCTTGCTCAGTGGTTGATGAAGCTTCTTTCCGTACAGATAATCTTTGATATGCATTCTCCAAAATGCATAATCTCTACCGTCAAATTTCCCGATACTGTGTGCCAAACCATCTTCACTTCTCATCTTTTCTGATTATTTGCGAATCGTCATGTATCAAAACACCTCCGTCTAGAAACCACAATTCCCGACAAAAAAAAATTTATTCACGAAATTCACTATTCACGTGAATAGTAACCCTGCAAAAAAAATTTGACCCAGATTATCGCAACTTCGCTCTGATACCTTTTGTTAGGGAGATAACCGACGTATTTGCGGTAACTTGGAATTCTGCGGAAATGATGAAAAAGCTCACAAAATTTGTTAACGGAGTTCGGCTAATTTTTACCTACGTCTCCGGACCTGCTACAAATCTTTTTATTATCAACCTGGGAAATTTACAACGCTCTCAACTCACTCCCGATCCCAAATACACTCAAGAAATTACTCTTAATTTCTTATGGAGGAAAAAAAGAAATATTTTTCTCTCCCTCTTTCTCCTATGTTCTCTCTCTCACTCAGAAGTTTCTTCTTCTTCTTCTTTTTTACGATTTTTGGGATGATGATATGCTTCATCTTAGTCATGTACTTATAGGAGCAAAATGAGATGGTGAGGATGACAATTGTTGACAAAATCTTCACCCACAATTACGGCCACCGTATGTCACGTCCACACCATCACACTGTCTGCACCGTCAAACGTCATCTTTAACAAGTTCACCCCTCGGTGTGAGAAAGTTACATCTCATGAGATAGAAATCAGGTCTTTCATCCTTTCCACTATAAACCCATGTGATTACAAGTGATGTTCATAAGAGATTATAATCACCTTCTCACGGCTACTCACTTGGCTAACAACCTTGCACGAACCCTCAAGAACAAGGAAGAAGAAGAACAAGAAACGAGGAGATAACCAAGAAACAATCATAGAGAACTTTATTACCAAGCTCTCTCTTTCTTTCTCACACTATCTCTAGAGCCACTAGGAAACCCTAAATGTTGTCGATTGACTTGAAAAAGATGATGGAACAAAGTATATATATACTTAGAGTTATAATGAGAATCTTTTGTTGCAATCAGAGTCTTCACTGATGCCCAAACTTGCTTCAAGACCCACAAATTCAATAAAGCATATAACCATATTTTTCAGACTTCTAACGACTTGAACCAAGTTGTACCAGGTTGTCCTCCTCTGACTTCACAAGACCTGTTAACAAAGTTGTACTAGGTTTTACCAGGTTTTCCTTACTAGATTTCACATGACTTCACCAGACTTATGAACAAAGTTGTACCAGGTTTTACCAGACTTCACCAGACTTTGGCATTAACAACTTGTCTTCTTCTTATAACTCTTCCTTCTTCAATTTAGATTCAAGCTAAATTATCAATCAACAATAAGTATACTCCATATAACTTTAATGAAATGACCTTTACACAATGAGAAATACAAAGGGGCTAACAATACCCAAATCTTAGTACTTTGATCGAGACCAATCCATATATTCCCTAATTGGCTTCTAGGGAACACCTATCACTTCGGTAGCGAATAGGATCAGGCTCCTGTAGCAATCGAACTCATATCCATGCTTGGGAGATTACTTCTGTAAGATAAGTGCCCACACTAATTCAGATTTGGTCGCTTGTTATCTTACTCGTTGTTAACTCAATACATACATTGTCTTTTGCGGCAATTCCTCGGTTGCTTGGAACAAAAAAGAGACAACAAACGGTCCCTCTTTCATCAACAAAAACGGAGTGTCGAGCCATGTCTGCAGCACTTAAAAAACTAAAATGGATTAATGAACTGTTTAAGGCTTTTGGTATACAATATTTAGCTTTTATGAAGCTATATAGCGACAACAAATCCACACTACTGACCCGTCTTATTTTTCTATAATGCTCTAGGAAACTAAAAATATTGGGGTAGTTTTTAGTATATATATTTTTGGGCCCCTTTCTCTTAATTGTTTTTAAAAACTTTGGTATGGACCCATGGTCTATGCCCCACTTGCTTTCTACAAGAGCCGCCCTGACACTATATATCGCGACAAATCCTATCTTTTACGAAAGTACTAAGCATATTCAGAAAGATTGTTATCATATTTGAGAAGTCTTGCTGTCAAAATCCATTACTAGAGAGCATGTTACTACGAAAAATCAGCGAGCTGATATATATATACTAAAACCTTTTCAAGGCCTCTTTTTGGAGATCTATTGTCAAAGTTGATATAGTCGTGCCAACTCACGTGAAGAAACAATCATATAACTTTAATGAAATGGCGTTTACACAATGAGAAATAAAAAAGGGCTAACAATACCCAAGTCCTAGTACTTTGATCGAGACCAATCCATATATTCCATGATTGGCTTCTAGGGAACACTTATCACTTCGGTAGCGAATAGGATCATGCTCATGTAGTAGTCGAACTAATATCCATGCTTGGGAGATGACTTTTATAAGATAGGTGTCCACACTAATTCAGATTGGGTCGCTTGTTATCTTACTCGTCGTTAACTCAATACATACATTGTTTTTCGTGGCAATTCCTCGGTTGCTTGGAAAACAAAAGAGAAAACAAACGGTCTCTCTTTCATCGACAAAAACGGAGTATCAAACCATGTCTATAGCATTTGAAAAACTAAAATGGATTAATGAACTGTTTGAGGCTTTCGATATATTTTTTTTATGAAGCTATATAGCGACAACAAATCCACACTACTGACCCATCTTATTTTTCTATAATGTCCTAGGCAACTAAAAATATTGGGGTAATTTTTAGTATAAATTTTTTTGGGTCATTTTCTCTTCATTGTTTTTAAAAATTTTGGTATGGACCCATGACCCATGCCCCACGAACTATGCCCCACTTGCCTTCCACAAGAGCCGCTCTGACATTACATATCGCGATCTTCTACGAAAGTACTAAGCATATTCAAAAAGATTGTTATCATATTTGAGAAATCTTGCGGTCAAAACTCATTACTAGAGAGCATGTTTTTACGAAGAATCAGCCAGCTGATATATTTACTCAAACCTTTTCAAGGCCTCTTTTGGAAGATCTATTGTCAAAGTTGATATAGTCGTGCCAACTCACGTGAAGAAACAATAATATAAAACTAACAATTTTACATTGACATTTGGTTGAGTCAACTCAGCTGCATGTGCAAATAAAATATAATCAAAATGAGCGTGTGTAAATTAATGACAAATAGAGGGAACATATCTCATTAATAAAAAATTTTTGGTGGCAACACTTGCAACTTCAAACTTTAATTGGATAATTTTTCATAAGAAATAGAAACATATTGCGTTTCATATTGTACATTTTGTTACTGAAACATTCGTATACCATCAACATGGTGAGTTGTGGAGGCACGATTTATAAGAACTCGCAAACCATTTCAAACCTCTAGTTCATATATACATTATTGAATATACATTTCTGAGGACTTGTTCAGCACCTAAACTCATATATAAATTAAGCTCAATCACTCGTATGTTTACTACCTCTCTACTAAAACCATATTCAAGACATTATAACCTTTCTACTTTTCAACAAACCATTTCGGTTAATATATGGCAATGGAAATGAAGAGTCTCTCTTTTCTTACAATTTTATCTCTCTTGGCTTTAATAGTTCCATTAGTCATTGCTTCCGACCCAAACCCTCTTCAAGACTTTTGTATTGGCATCAACACCCCTGCAAATGGCGGTATGTATGTTGTTCTCCTAATATTTTTTTTAGTAAAAAAACATGCGTTACGCTGTTTAATGTATGAGTTATTGTGCATTTTTACTCTCATTTTCTACTATTATCTTATTTCTTACACTTTTTTTTGTTACAATGTTCAGTTTTTGTTAACGGAAAGTTCTGCAAGGACCCAAAGTTAGCAACCGCGGATGACTTCTTTTTCACAGGGCTTCATAACGCAAGACCTGTAGCTAATGTTGTTGGTTCAAATGTTACAGCCGTCAATGTTAATAACCTTCCTGGGCTAAACACCCTAGGAATCTCTCTTGTCCGTATCGATTATGGAGTGAATGGACAGAACCCGCCTCATACTCATCCACGTGCCACCGAGATCTTGGTTGTCCAAGAAGGAACTCTTTTCGTAGGTTTTGTTACATCAAATGGAGATGGAAACCGTCTCTTCACTAAAACTCTCAACAAGGGCGATGTGTTTGTGTTCCCAGAGGGACTCATTCATTTCCAATTCAACGTGGGACGTTCTCCAGCGGTTGCATTTGCTGCTCTGAGCAGCCAAAACCCAGGAGTCATCACTATCGCCAACACTGTTTTTGGGTCTAACCCGCCGATAAACCCGAATGTTCTTGCTAGGGCCTTCCAGTTGGATCCTAAACTGGTTATGGATCTACAGGCTAAGTTCTGATCATGAAATCACAAATATTGTGTTGCCATTTTCCTTCATTTCATGTATTCATTTGAATAAGGATCATGTATTGTCAGTTTGTGATATGACTTGATCATGATGTTTGTAATTTCTTTGCCTTCAACTTTATCAATGAGTTATTTTGTTTTTATTTAATCAGCAGTGAATTATACATTTGTGATTGAATTCTCCCCCCAACAGTACTATTGAAGTGGAATATGATGGTAATTCATGTTGCTAAAAATGATTAAAGTGTAAAAATTTACACAAACTCGTACAATCCAAATTTTAAATATACATAAGCAATAAAATATTGCATAAACTTATATTTCTTCCGAAGCTTAAAAAAACATCAATACTATTAAAACAAAAGCACAATAACCTTTGTGTAGGTGTGATATTACTAATTTTGAACTCTTACATCAATAACAATTATGCACTTTAATATGTGGTCTAACAATTTGATTATTCAATCAATTAATTCAACTAATTAATCAATACTATAATAGTTGTAGAGACTCTCCATGTGTTGACACATCATCTTTTTTGAGTCATGAGAAGTTGACACTTCATTAAAAAAATTAATCTTAAAAATCAATCAAAACATTTTAATTTTACACGTAATTACTTTAAATTACACAATCAACTTTAAATTCATTTCATGTTTTTCTT
>OVAN01002195.1:0-34910 GCA_900406275.1 Anastatica hierochuntica | reverse complement strand
AGGATTACAAGCTCTCAAGAGTCTGTTCTAAAACGAAAAATAGCATAAACTGAAAAGAAAAGTCGAGTCAAGGTTTTAGGCAAAAACATCCCGATTCGTTTTAATCTTCGGTTTGTGTTTTCAGGTTTCGGTCCGATTTCGGGAGAAGGATCGATCGATCCATGTCCCTTCACAGGACAAAGATCGATCGATCCCTGTCATTCTGTGAGGAATTTCTTCAGTCTTCTTGAGACTTTCTTCGGTGCTTAAAATCCATCCAGATGCGTTCTTTTAGTCCATTCAAGCTCCGTTCCTGTAAAAACATCAAAGAACAACAAACCGCGCAAAAACGATCCGAATACATACTAAAAACCGTAATTCTCGTATGAAAACCGTATTAAAAACCGATAAAATACGAATACATCAGGCGTGTCTCTTATTCAACTTGTGTTGTCCCTTTAAATGCTTAAGAGACTCATGATCAGTATAGATCACAAACTCTTTTGGCCAAAGGTAGTGCTGCCAAGTTTCAAGAGCTCGAATCAGCGCGTACAACTCCTTGTCATACGTTGGATACTTCAGTCTTGCTCCACTAAGTTTTTTGTTGAAATAAGAAATTGGCTTCTTCTCTTGCATCATAACACCTCCAATTCCTACACCAGAAGCATCGCATTCAATTTAAAAAGTTTTAGAAAATCAGGAAGAACAAGTAATGGAGCATCGATTAACTTCCCTTTCAGCTGTTGGAAAGCATCTTCTTATTCTTTTTCCCACTTGAAACGAACATTCTTCTTGATGACTTCTGTAAGTGGTGCTGCTAAGGTACTGAAGTCTTTGATGAACCGACGGTAAAAACAAGCCAACCCGTGAAAACTCCTCACCTCCGCCACATTTGATGGGCTCGACCACTCCTTGATGACCTTGATCTTTTCCTCATCCACCTTGATTCCCAGTGCTGTCACAAAAAATCCTAAAAAGACAAGGTGATCCATTCCAAAAGTACATTTCTTCAGATTAGCAAACAAAGTTTCCTTCCTAAGTACTACTAAAACCGATTTCAGATGAGTAATATGTTCAACCATGTTCTTACTATAAATCAAGATGTCATCAAAATAAACAACAAAAAAATGACCTATAAACTGGCGCAAAACGTTATTCATCAGACACATAAATGTACTAGGTGCATTCGTTAGTCCAAAAGGCATAACAAGCCGTTCATATAAACCATACTTAGTTTTTAATGCAGTTTTCCATTTATCACCTTCTTTCATTCTAATCTGATGATAACCACTACGCAAATCTATCTTAGAAAACACACAGGATCCATGCAGTTCATCTAACATATCATCTAATCGAGGAATAGGATGTCGATACTTTACTGTGATATTGTTGATGGCTCTGCAATCGACGCACATGCGGCAGCTTCCATCCTTCTTTGGCACAAGTAGAACATGTACTGCACAAGTACTTAAGCTTTCCCGAATGTGTTCTTTCTCCATTAACGCATCAATCTGTCGCTGCATCTCCTTAGTATCTTCTGGATTCGCTCTGTATGCGGGCTTATTGGGTACAAAATCTCCTGGAACGAAGTCAATTCGATGTTCTATTCCGCGAATAGGAGGCAGATCTGGCGGCATTTCCTCAGGAAAAAAATCTACAAATTTCTGCAGTAGTTTCTTAAGATCACTCGGAAGCTCCGGTGAAAGCTCAACAAAAAGTGTTAGTCCATTAGAAACAACTAATAACAAAGGATATGAAAGATGAATAGCTTTAGTAATATCACTTACCTTAGCTATATAAAGAACTTCTTTCTTACATGTTGGTGTCGTGGCTGCTGCAGTGTTTTCAACTTCAGATTTTTTTCGTTTTAGATGCAGTTGATCGACATAAACCTCCTGAGGTGACAAAGGTGCCAACACGATCTTCTTATCTTGATGTTGGAAAGAATAACGATTCTTAAAACCATCATGAACAGCCTTCTTATCGAATTGCCATGGTCTTCCCAGCAGAAGATGACTTGAATCCATTGGCAAAACGTCGCAGATCACTTCATCACTGTATCGTCCAATGCTCAAGGGAACCGTCACTTATTTAGTCACCTTGAGTNCTCATTCAGCCATTGCATCTTATAAGGCGTGGGATGTGATCTCGTTTCCAGCCCAGCTTTTCCTACAAAGAATTCACTCGCAACATTAGTACAACTTCCACTATCAATAATCACATTGCAGATTTTATCAGAAACTAAACAACGAGTATGAAATAAATTCTCCCTTTGATCAGTTTCAGATGGGAAGGATTGTACAACAAGTGAACTTCGTGTGACCATAAGCTTCCCATGGATAGGGTAGTCGATGGTGTCTTCCTCAGAACTTGTAGATTTCTCATCTTCTGACACAAGTTCTCTGCTGTCCAGAACTAGCATGACCTTCTTGTTAGTGCATTCACTTGAATAATGTCCAAAACCTTGGCACCTGAAACACTTAACATCATGAGATCTGATAGGGGTAGGTTTGCTTTTGTCTTCGCGTGAAAAAGACTTCGTTTCCTCCTTGGGTTTGACGCCAAAATATTATGGTCTGGGAGACTTGGTTGCAAAATTTCGAGAAGTAGCCTTCCGCTTCAGCCTCTTTTCAATGAGATTAGCCTTATACAACAGGTCATAGATGTCATTATAATCATACATCTCCAAATTGTCTTGAATCTCACGATTTAGACCAGCCTGGAAACGTGCCATTGTTGCATTCTCATCTTCATCAATTCCAGCCTTTATCATGAGTGTTTACATCTCTTGATAATATCATCAACTGTCTTCAAACCTTGAGTAAGTTTGCGCAGTTTCTGATGGACTTCTTTGTTGTAATGGGCTGGTACAAAACGACGTTTCATCAATGTTTTAAGCTCAAACCATGAAGCTACTTGAGCTTCTCCAGTTTTGCGTCGAGTAGTGACCACTTGATCCCACCAGTGAAGATATCCACCGAATTCTGTAGCTGCAAGTCTGACCTTCTTTTGCTCTGAATAATTTTAGACATCAAAGACTAACTCCATCTTCTTTTCCCATTCTAAATATGTATCAGGAACAATTTTTCCTTCAAAGGATAGGATTCGAAGCTTGAGATTTCCCAAATTATCATCAACTGCAGGAGTATGAGCTTGTCTTTGACCTCTCCGAGGAGTATAATGGCCGAGCATAATGTCTTCATCTCGGACCAGAGCTCGTCTGTTTGCTAGCTCTTATGCGTGGAGTACTCAGCCAAATCGTGAAGCAAATCTTCGTCTTCATCTGAAGAAATAGCAGCATAAGGAGTGTCGCCCATAATTTTCTTGCCATCACATTTGTCCTTTGCCTTTTGATCAACCTGCAATACCTGCACATCACGTTCATTGTTAGAAGAATTTTGAACGTTAGTTTTCTGCATGGTTTTAATAACTTCAACCACAATCGCTTTGTTCTGCAATTTATTGAGTGGAACTGGTGGAAGTTCCTTCGAATTATCCGAATCCTTGTCAGAACTTGACATGTTTTCTGCAAAAGAAAATCACCAAAACTCAAACAAAACATTAAGTTAGTAAAAACCCCAGAAAAAATACTCAAATTTTGTTTGCAAGTTGCCGAAATTAATTTGTTTGTGCAGAAAAAATTTTCGGACCAGAACCTGAAAAAAAGAACTAATTAAACTCGAATAAACTTGTTAGATTAGTAAAATTTAGCCGAAGCCTCTCAATCTCACAGTGTTTCACACGATTTTTTGCGTGTTTTCTTTCTGAAATTTCGTGAATAAAAAGTTCAGCAAAGAATAAAACCAAATCAAACCTCAGAATCAATTCCCTAAATCCTCAATAATAGAAAGATAGAGAGAAAAGAATTACAACTGCAAAGAATTGAAACTTGTAGTGGAAGTTACAGCTGCAACCCCTTTACCACAAGAAGCTGGATTTCTCTTCAGCTTTTTCAGATTTTTTTTTCAGCTTTCTGTTTTGTTTTTTGTTCGATTTTTCTACTTTTTATTTTTATAAGTTGTTCTTGTATCTAAAACCCTTGCAAACTAAAGTTAAAAGAGAAGAAAAGAAAAAACAAAAAATTTTCCCCCAAAACCAAAAAAAATTTCGCAGCAATAGAGAAAAGACTCGAGTTTTTTCCTGTGTTCAGATTGCTCTGATACCACTTGATGCAACCCAAGTTCTTCTAAACGAGGAAACAGAAGTTTCATTTCTGATTTTCAGAAGTTTCTCTGCGAAAACAAAGTCTATTTTTCGTTGGAGTTGAATTGGATAGAACTATTCTAAATCTAGAGAATTAACTCTTTGATGATCTGGAACAAAGAATCTCTTAGAGAATTAACTCTTTAGCAATTCAGTTTATTCAACAATGAGCAGAGATTCACTTTCTTTGAAAAGTAGAAAGAAAACTTAGATTAAAACTCAAAACTCTAGATGTTGTACCAAAAGTCTGCAGACAAAAAATAAATACCCTAAAAATCTAAGGAGACTGCGATTTTCTTTTTACAAGAAGGAAGGGATTTCCAACAGCTTAACAATTTGCGTCTGAAAATTAGGCCCAAGAAATAACGAAAATAACCAAGTCCAAAACCAATTAAAACCCAACAATAATTTCGAATTAATCAAGGCTGAAAACCGAATGGTTGAAAGTCTTGTTTAGATTCTGGTTTGCTTCTTGATCTGAAATTGATATTGGTTCTGCATAAAACAATGTTGCAATTTGGTTCTGAAGCCTTCTTGTCTGAGATATGGTAACAGGCCCATTAGTGAAAACAAATGGATCTTGGGCTTCTTCAGACTCTTAATTCACCAATCCCAGCACTTGTTCCACGCCATCTTCCTCCTCACTGTCACTTAGTTCCAGCTCTGCTACTTTTCCAGCCTGTATTACATCACCTTCTAGTCGAAGACGTTGTTGCAAAGCCTCAACTTCGCCCGCACGTAGAACTCTTCATTGGCCGTCTCGTTGATAGAGACGTCCCAATGACACTTTTGCTGAAAAAACAAAAAACTTTGATTAAAGCAATAAATATATATATTTAATAAATTAATAAAGTAATAAAAATAAATAAAAATTAAAAACATAATGCGAAACATTTGAACCATGTCCGTTTGATGTGATCAGGTGTCGTCGAACAGTTCACGTGCGGCTCCGTAAAGTAGCCCTTGATCGTGTCAGAGACGAAATAGCCCCGAACCTGCGAAAAACATATAAATTTATTAAAAATGATATAATTAGTTAACTATATTAATTAAATTAAATTAAAATATATCAAAATTTTTGATCATGTGGCCTCTCGGGATCCAGACGAGGAAGATGATCGTGTCTGGGCTGAACGATGATGTCCTCAACCCGAAGATGGGCGTAAGAAGCATTGGGCAGAACATCCAAATCCGTATGTATGCCCCCATCGGCCCCAACTGCCTTTGGTGCTACTGCTGGATGACGAGGGAGATCCACTAGCGCTACTGCTGGTGATGTCGGTGGTGGTGGACAAGGCGGTGTCGGTAGTGGTGGAGACGGCGTAAACGACGGTCTCGGTCTGGTCCAACTAGCCGAGCCTGGTGTAGAAGACGACATTGGGGCTCCCGTCCGACGAGCCTCGCCTCCCGCTCGGCCATGAACTCCAAGTAATGTGGTCGGATGACTCGTCTAGGAGGACCCTTAGTAACTAAAAAAAGGGAAACCTATAATTAAAATTATAGGGGTTGAGTGTACAAGACTTTTAATATTGGTTGTGACTGTAAAATTATTTAAAATAATGTTGACTTTAACTTTTAGGACTATGACTTTGAAGAAAAATAAAAACCTCATTGTTGTGACTTTAGGAAAAATCACTTTAAAATCGTTATTGTGATTTTAGGAAAAATCACTTTAAAAACTTTAGCAATTACCTGTGAGTAATAATAGAAAAATTAAAGTACTATTTTCAAAAAATTAACTTTAATAACTTTAGCAAAAAGTTAAAATTAAATTCCAATCCTAATTCTGAAATTCAATCCTACAACTAATTCAATCCTAATTATATATCTATATTTAAAATTTAAATATTTAAAATATTTAAAAACTTTAAGTTTGAAAGATTATCTGGTTTTGGATTAGGATTAGAGTGTTGAGAGAATTTAGAGAGTTTGGAGAAGTTGGAATGAACAACGAAAATGGGAGTACCTGGTATATATAATAATAGTTGTCGTCGTAAATTTACGACGAATTTACAACGAGTCAACGTTAAATCGTCGTTATCTAAAATTTAATATTTCGCATTTACGCGCCAGAGGGAAAAAGAAAAATTTCGTATTTTCGAGCAATCTTCGTGAATTCATCGTTATGTAACTACGATTTTACGACGATTTATACTTTTGTACATATCGAACAACCTCGTACATCGTCCACCTAAGGATGTAGACATTTTAAAGTTTATGGTTTGAGGTTTAACGATGAATTAATGACGATTTGTTGAGAACCGTCGTGAAATTATCGTTAATTACCAATGAATTAATGACGAATTCAGTAAAATATTTCTACACCATAAAAAATCTTCAATTTTACAATTTTATTGCTTAATTTAGGTCGGAAAACCAAGTATTTCTCCTTATATCTAACATTGCAACGTTTAAGAAAAAAATTTCCTCAAAACTTTCATTTGAAAAATGTCTTATACATTGTCGTTTATGTTCTTTTTCCTTAAGATGTTGTCTAACAACCATGATTTTGAAATTTTGATGTTACGAAAACATGCATTCATACTTATAGTCATAATGTGCTTTTTGTTGCATGTGTAGTAGTAGAATTTGATAACTGATATTTCGATTTGGGGTTTAGGGTTTCATGTTATAATATTAGTTAATTCGTCGTTAATGGCTCGTTATTTTATGGCAATTTAACAACGAGTGGTTATATAACGATGATGTTACAATGATTTTGACTTTAGCAATGATTTTACGATGATTTGTGCATTAACAACTATTTAGCAATTACCTAACAACTGGTTAACAACAATATTTCAGTTACTAATGATAATTAATTAACTTAATTTTTAAGAACAGTGATAAATCATTCGTCATTTTTGTTCACTTCAGAAAATGCTCAAAAACTTATATGGCGATTTAATTAGAATTAAATGCTACAAATGCTAAGAATTTTTCGAATCGTACATAGAAATACATATAATAAGAAAAAACTTTAAAATACAAGTTCTGTCACTCGACTTCGTCCTCCGATCCATCCTCGTCATCTGGACTGTCACTTTCGTCGAATTCGTCTGTTTTTTCAGTTTATGTTTCCACTGATATTTCGTCAAGTTCTTGCTATGGGGATCAATTAGTAGAATGGGATCTATACTTAGTTCAGGAGAAGGCATCTCAACGGGTGTGTCGTGTTTGAGGGCAGATTCTTCTTCGCGTACTATATGACCTCGTGACGCAATCTTCACGACAGATTGCCAGTTTGTGCCGGTCGATGTCAAATAGGGATAAGGAATGAAACTAACTTGCTCCGCTAGTGATGCAAAGATAAAAGGCTCAAATTTGTTGTATCTGCGTCCCTTGTTAACATTCATGATTCTGAATTTGTTGATACAAACACCCCTGCCAATTGTAGGATCAAACGACTCGCACTTAAAGAGCATGCATTTCAACTGTAGGAGGCATGTGAATGTAACTTCTAAGATTTCTTGTAGGATTCCATAGAAATCTATGTCCCCCCTTACGCTAACGTCGTAGTTAACGCTTGTGCGATGTCTGCCATAATCGTAAGTGTGGAATGCATATCTTCTTATAAAATACATTGGTGCGGTACATATCCTCGCAAGTGGCACTGTAGCATCTCATGAAACCACAGAGTATATGATTCGTCCTCATAATCAATCTGTAACCAAATATATAATATTAGCAACATCTTATTAATTAAATGTATATGTACATATAAATATACGCGCAAATATAGTTACTTGTTGTTGCAACCACGGAACGAAGTGTTATGATTTTCTTTTCTCGACATCATCATCTGAGATCCCCTCTATCCCTTTGCGAACTTGGGTGACAAAAAGACTAGTACATAGATATAGATTCATATGTAAGACTATATAGTACATCCAAGATCGATTTAGAAATATGGTCTTATAAATATAACCGACATATATACCTTTCCCACGGGCATATTTCCTCATAGCTCAGAAGAATGTACGTATGGGCACAGTGACTTTCTTCCTCACTCCCCCACCAAACCTCTTTTACTCGTCCATTAAGTCGACCAATTGCGCAAAATATATCTGGAACTCCATCCATGGCATATGTTGGGGCAACTCCACCATCATCATATCTTTGTGGGACTCTGTTGCGTGTCCTAACTTTAGGGGAAAAGTAGTACGATGTAAAGTGAGATGTCTTCTCGGTTAAACTTCCCTGAACAATAGAACCCTACACTTTTGCAAGATTCTTTGCTTTCCGTTTCAGATGTTTCATGAATCTTTTAAAAGGGTACATCCACCAAAGCTGCACAGGTCCCCCAAGTTCCGCTTCATGTGGAAGAGGTATACGGAGGGGCTCCATTACATCAAAAAACGATGTGGGAATATCTTCTCTAAATTACACAAAAGGATGGGAATGTTTTCATCTAGTTGGGCTATTACATTTTCTGTCAACGTCCTCATGTAAAGATCCCAAAAGAACATCCATACTCCTAAAAAACATCAAGATCCATGTATATTAGTATATATGGTAATCTTATATATACATGTTCCAGTGAAGATGTATACATTATTACGTACGTACCAGCAATTGCTTCGTGCACATTTGCTGTAGAAGTTCTGCCATAGCAAATGGTAGTATTCATTGCATAAACACATGGCAATCATGACTTTTCATACCTGAGAATTTACCTTGCTCAACACATCGTGAAATTTTTAATACAAACCCATCAAGAAACTTGACTTCAGATGCCACCCATTGGAATATCATTGCCTTTTCTGAACTGGATAATCTGAACATAGGGATTGGTGCTTTACCATCTTTGGTAATGTGCAATTCGCTCCTTCCGCATATTTCAGGCAAGTCAAGACGTGATTTGTAATTATCTTTACTCTTTCCCTGCACATTCAGAAATGTATTCATGATGTTATCAAAAAAGTTCTTCTTGATGTGCATTACATCAAGATTGTGTCAGAGGAGATGATCTTCTCGGTATGAAAGCTCCCATAAGATACTTTTCTTATGCCAGGTATAGTCTTCCAGATAACCATCAGGCATATTAGGTGGAACATGCCAATCCCCCCCCTCCCCCGAGGAATTGTGTATAATGCACCATAGTAATCAATTTGCTCCTCTACTTGATTGCTAGTTAGGCAGACGAACAATTTTGTTCTTTCTAAACAGTCTTCTGTTTCTTCTGTACAGGTGGTTGATAGGAAGAAATTGACGGTTATAGTCAAACCAGCTTGTTTTTCTACCATGCTTTAGTTGAAAAACATTCGTACGATGCATGCAGTAAGGGAAAGACAATCGTCCATGCGTTTTCCAACTTGACAACATCCCATACGCAAGAAAGTCGCTTATGGTCCACATAAGCAGTGCACACATCGTAAAAGTCCTTCTTCTCGAACAGTCATATGTGCAAACCCCGGTATGTCATAACAGCTTCAGTTCCTCTAATAAAGGTTGTAGAAAAACATCAAGTCATCGTTTTGGATGGTTAGGCCCAAGGACTAATATACTGAGAAATAGAAATTTTCTTTGCATACACATCTCTGGTGTGAGGTTATACGGCGTGATGATTACGGGCCACAAAGAATACTACCTACCTGACATACCAAATGGACTAAATCTCTCTGTACATAAACCAAGGTAGATATTACCTTTTGTTCTAGCAAAATCGGGGTGTACCGAGTTAAAATGTCTCCACGCTTTTGCTTTTGATGGGTGGGTATCCTCTCCATCTAACTGTGTATATTTCGCATGCCACCTCATTGATGCTGCTGTCCTTTCCGATTGATACATTATTTTTAATCTATCAGTAATAGGGAGATATCACATCCTCTGGTATGGTATCCTCTTCCGCCCAACCCCTTGTGGCCTAAATCTTGGGTTTTTGAAAAAACGACATTCCTCAAGCAACTTATCATCATCTTTCCAAAAAATCATACAATTGTCCACACAAACATCAATAGACTCAAATGGCAGACCCAAACTAATAACCAACTTTTGTATTTCATAATACGTTTGAGCAGCTAAATTATCAGAAGGTAGATACTCTTTCAACAAATCAGCCCAATCATCCATGCATACTTCAAGTAAGTTATGATCTGCTTTATATTCATCATTCTAGCAGCTAATGAAAATTTAGAGTGTCCTTCTCTACATCCAGTATATAATGGTTGATTTGCATCATTTAACATGTCGTAGAATCTTTTAGCATCTAAATTTGGTTCTTCAACAATGTTATCATGATCATCATATACGAATGCAACAGTATTTGTTTGATGAGGAAATGCATCTGTAACCATGTCATTAATCCTATCGTGTTGATTATCGTCATTATGATGATGATAATTACCAAACTCATATTGATGATCATGCCTATTAGCAGGTTCAAACTTTTTTCTACGGATTGATGATGATAATTACTACTAATGCTACTACCAACATTACCCCAATATCCTTCCCCATGTTGAAACCATATGAAATATTGTGATGTAAATCCTCTATTTAACAAATGCTTCCAAACAATTTCAACAAGAATGAACCGTGTATTCTTGCACTTTTTACATGGACAAAACATCTTACCACTTTCGACAGTGATCGGTAGATTTGTGGCTTGATGCATGAAAATTTCAAGTCCTCCGAGGAACTCTTGAGTCACCGATCCCTCCTCATCTCTATGCATGTACATCCATTGTCGAATTCCGTATAGATCGCCAGACATTTTTTATTTTCCTTTTGTGTTTGATGAGAGAAAGAATGTGTGAGGTGTGATTTGTGGTGAAAATGAAGGAGGTATTTATAGAAATTTCATAAATTGTACCATTGGATTTACATTGGAATTTAACAACGAATCAACATTGATATTTTTTGCTACCAACAACGACAATTTAAAATTTAACTAATGACTATATTTTTCTTTGTTAACTATTATGTACACCTATAATAAATTTTTTACACATACAATAATTTTCATCTCTAATTCTTTGTTAAACACTTGTTAAATATTTTGTTGTTAAATCATTGTTCTTTAATGAGTACATAACAACGATTTACAAAATAAGTGTAAAATCGTCGTATCATCGTCGTAAATCAACAAGATTTTAACGATGATTTCTATCGTCGTTAACTTACGACGAAGTTACGACGTAAATATATTTTTTCGTTAAATGGTAGCCAATTAGCGACGATGTAAATTCATCGCAAAAAATCGTCGTTAATCAACTGTTTTCTTATAGTGTGCGAGTTCTTTCCTTTGATGTTTTCAGGTTCAATTGCAACTTTAAAAAGCATTCTTTTGCCAAACAGATCACTAATAAGTTCAGAAAAGAACTTTTGGTCTTCATTCTATTAGTATAAAACAACAAAGTTAGTCCTTTCAAGTTGTGTTGATTGATAACTTGAATATCTTAAATTTACCTCATCGTAAAGTTCAGGAGCTGAAGGACCCACAATTAACTGAGCATTAGCATCGAACAACAGAAATGTTGCCTCACCAGAATCATCTTTAACATTGACAATCAACCTGAACCTATTATCGAAACATACATATGAGGTGAATATACAGATCAAGCGACACAAAATCTATCTAAATTAATCACTTACCGTGGTGAATTTTAAAATAAACAATGGAAAATACCTCGATACGATGTTGGAGTGTTCTTTGTCGCATGTGGTGCACTTGTATAGACGTTCATCATTATAACCAAAATTTCCAGTTGGCTTTACTTTTTGTTGCAATATTTGCAACTTATGTATTGTCATCCATACTCGGCATTTATAAACTCAATTGTTGCCATTGTAACATAATTTCCAACATTTACAATAATTTGCGAGTTTTATTAAAATAAAAATTAATATTACCTCATATTAATTTTGTACTTTATAATAATTCTAAATTTTAACTAACCACTATAAATTTGAATATAACAATGCAGTTTTTGTTCACAATATTTCCAAGTATCATATCTCAATGTTGTTGGTTATCTCTTAAATTGTTCTCTTCTCGTTATGAACAAAAAAATCACCACGGACAGACTTATTACCAAGAGACAATTGGCTACTATCATTGTTTGTAAGCACAATCGAATCACAAGAAAGTATGTTTAAAGATAACACGTAAACATATATTAATTAAAGTATTTAATTTGTAAGTAGTAATTTTTATTAAAGTTAAGAAAATAAATTGTTATGTCGATTTAAACTGGTACATCTAATCCCTTTTAGCATTAAGTAAAACTTAAGTTGAATTCTCGCCACTCGAAATTGTGTAATTATCTGGCAAGAACAACTTTAACTTGTGTAATAAATAATGTATGATCATCATAAAGCTTGTAATCATAAAGTTGTACGTCTCTATTCTTTTATTTAAACAAACCTGATAATACAACTTATCATTTCCGACATGTAACTTGAAGCATATTCATGAACTTGCTTTGTATAGTTTCCCCGCAAAGTATACATCAACTTCATTAACTTCTCATCACTGTAATTAATAGATATGAAGTTAACAGTTATACATAATCAATAATCGGTTAACGTTTTTTGACCAAAATTTTAAACTTAAATTTGGTCATGTAACTCTATCACGAGCTTCAAGATCTCTTTCCTTTTGATCATCATAATCTCAAGTGATCCAAAGTTCACCAACTGGCCGCTGCTCCTGAGCTTAATATGGACGTAGCTGCACTCATTTGCCCGTCATACACAAAGGATTATTATTATGCAACATACTCAAGTAACCTCTACCCCCAAATTGTGGATATAAAAGAACCAAAGTTTGTCAAGGTTCTTTTTCCTGATGTATGGCGTAAATCGAGAATGCAGAAGAAGTCAGTGTGGCAAAAATGGCTTGAAATTGCAAGAAAGTTTAAGGACAAACAATGGAAGACTCACAAGCAATATAGTTGTTCACAATGCAAGCAAAGTGGACACATTGGACCGAATTGTATAAGTTAAACTCACCACTTCTGAGTGTTGATCTAAAATATTATGCCTAATGGTTTTGTGGTTTGTGCTTTTCTGATATTTAAGATGTTCAAGACTGAGAGAAACTAGTGGTGTTGGAATCTTGAAATGAAGTCTCGAAGTGAAGTCTCCCACATAAGTCTCAATTCTTCGTTAAAATCGGTGTGAAGTCTTATCTAACACATTACAACAAAGTCTCTTATTTAAGTCTCAGTGTGAAGTCTCCGTATCTAACTATTACTAGTTTATGTTTGTTGGATTAAGACCACTTTGCATTAGCTAGATTTTATGTTTATGTTTGTTGGATTAAGACCATATGTCTGTTCGCAAGAGTACCAAAAGTTTCATTGTGTTATAATATCTTATCATTACATATCATCCTACCCGATCAAGTTACAATATCTTGTCATTACATATCATCCTACCCTATCAAGTTATAATATCTTGATTTGTTGCATTGGGTGGGCACAAAAACATTCCTGCAATGTTCACCAAAATATGTGGTTACTTCATACACCTGCTACATTATATTACATCAAAGGCTACGGGAATCCATAAATTAGGCTAGAGAAGTTCATTTTGGATCATATAAATCCAAGTCATTGTATTCGCGTTTCTCCGTTCCTTTTATCTTTAGCTCATGATGTATCTCGACCGCTAGCTTCTCCCTTATTCTCTTACTGTTTTTGTAGGACAAGAGATGAGGAGAAAATGGCATGCCCAATGCATGACATTCTATGTACTTGAGGGTGAAAACTACACAATCACCACTAACACATTGGGGAACTTCATATTTAAGAAGCACCTCATAAGTGTATGGAACAAATGGAAGCAAGTGTCTTTGATCCAGAGGAGTTAGGATGTGCATAAGATATGCCAACATCTCGCATAAAGGGTTCATATGTTCAGCAATCACATCTGCTCCATAGGACCCATCGATGTTGTCCCAAATAACAACGTGCCTTTCAGGAATTGATATCATCAAGGCAAGCCAATGCGTGTCTTTGATGTTGAGGGAGGTATAGATTTCATCCACATGGATACCCCATATCTTGTTATTATGGCGAAAATTTGGTTGAGTGCCATTGTGGAGATCGTAAGCCCCGGGAGGTAGAATCTTGTCTCAACCGTCATTATCTGCCATGGTCTTGATTATTTCGTAGCTACTTAGCCACTATTTGTGAAAACATCACAAACAAAGCAGAGCTTGTCGCTTCTAAACCATTGTGGATGGAAATGGAACCGTTGTTTCAGTAGATGGATTCCAGCATCAATGTGCTGTAGGAAAAAAAACTGTCAGTGGAGTGAAGTCTCAGGATTGAGACTTGAAGTCCCATTTTTAAGTTTGAGGTTGAAGTCACATGATTGAGACTTGAAGTCTCAGAATTGAGACTTGAAGTCTCAGAATTGAGACTTGAAGTCTCATTTTTAAGTCTAAGGGTGAAGTCTCACCTTGTCTCAAAGCCATCTCTGCGGTGTCCACAACGTTCTATACCAGAATGTGGTTGAGTCCACGCTTGGTTTATTATTCATGAACTGCCTGCAAAATGAACTTACACACTCTTGCAATCAAGACACACTCATTCAAAATGAAGTCATAAACATGTTCAATAACTTAGGGAGGTCGGTACTAACGGGCAAGTCTTCACAATTTCTAACAGCTCGTGTTTATGATCCTTGTTGATTGAACCAAGGGGATTATAGCCACTTCCTCTTGCAACTGTTGGAACCCTAGCTACTGTCTCTACATGCAACACTTTTTTCCTCTTGAGTTGTGCAACAACTTCCTTAGCCAAAAGTAATGATGCTTTTTCCTTCATGCTTTGTTTTTCCCTTTTCTTTTTACCAAAATCCACATCCGCTACGTTTGAGTCAAACATAAGAACACTAGCTTCTTGTTGTTGTGTCTCATTAAAGCTACTATGCATATTCGTGGGCAACAAGACAGTTAAACAAATTTAGATCACACATCATTATAAAGTATACCAAATCATATATATCCACACATCATTATAACAAGGTTAAGATTTCACACATCGATTATACGAGAAAGGTTTCTATATAGAACAAACATCAAGCCAAACAAAGTGTCATTTTGTATCAAACACAAGTTCTTGGCAGCTACTTTTTCACTTTTCCTCTAAAAAGTAGCCTTTTACTTGAGTAAGTTATGAGCTTATTTGGAAGAAGAGGAGGAAGACTAACCCGTTCGGCAGCCGCTACTGACTTTGCATCATATCCAATAGCCTTCCCCAGATCTTCCAATTTTTCTTTCATTCCACCTACAACCTCTTCCTTATGCAGTCCACTCCTAAAAGACATTGTCGCCTTTCCCACCTCATCTACCCTCTCTGAGAGGAAGCTAATCTTCTTACCAGTGTCCATTGACTGTTCTATCACCAGCACTTCAACCTTGTTCATCCGAGCATCCACGACAACCATCACTGCATCAACCAGGCTCTTCTCTAATGCATCATTAGAATAATTCAGGAAATTCTTCAAACTGCCCTCATCAACAGCTTGAGCATCTCTCTTATTGCCCTTTCTCGGCTCCTTCTTCACCTTATTGTTTAAAGGAAACACACCAAGGGTTGGTCAGTGCTCTCTCTGCCACCTCCAATCCTTCTTTATTTGTCCATACATTTCTCTTAGAATGTTGAAAATTCTCTCGTCCTCACCATCATCATCCCAGGGTGGGAACATCTCATTCAACTCCTTCCGAACAAAACTGTTGATGTCAATCTACAAGCAAAATGGGGCATAACAACCGAATGTCACATTCATGAAGATCACATAACAATTTGATTGTTTATACGGATATATACCTGTTTAAGCATGCAACCCCTGATATTTTTCTTGCCTTTTGATCCCCTGTAAGCAAGCAGAGGTATCTCTAGAATAGGATATAATGAACTTCCAAGATCAACAGTAAGTCCCGAGAGAGAAAAGTAAGTCCAAGACTGCAAAATTTGGGGAAACCCATGGATATGATAAGTCTTGGTTATATCAAAAGCCTTCACCGAAGAAATCCCCCTTCTTGAATGTCACTATTCCCAAAGGGTAGTCAACAAAGCTCTCCAGATCCATCACCAACCTAGCAAGATTTACATCTATCGGCTGACTGTGTGAGTGTGCATCAATCCAACTGGCAAGGATGGCAAGATAGCTAACCTCAACCTATCTTCGGGCTCCAAAATTAGCAGCGGCCACATTCTTCCACCAACTCATCATAGCTTGGTCCACACTCATTCCAAGCTGTTTCCAAAACTCTCTCATCTCATCCGTCACCTCAACCTCAGGGTACATAACCCTTTCTATGTAGTCACAGTTGAGTCTTGTGATGACTTCAAACTCGTTAAGAGATATACTAATTGGAGTTGACCCAATGAGACTCCAGATCTCATTCTTCTTATTACATGCCAGTTGGAATGTGAGCTGAAAGTGGCCTAGCCTCGACGCCTATAAGATCTTCTTCTCCTGGTATTGTAAGAAGACACCCAATATGGAGTGCCAAATCTCATTTCATTCACCTGGCAGAAGTGCGTCCTTTAGAGCATCAAACAACTTGGTGTAGAGCTGAATATTTGCATGCTTTTCTCAGGATCCGGCTCATCATCTTTTATGAATAACCTTGGTGGGAAATTTGGCTTCTCCTCTAGTAAAGCGATCTTTTTACCTTTAACCATGACACAAATCTATGGCAATAACAAAAAATAGAAAAGATAGTTAGATAAGTGAATGTGAAGCCTCAGATGAGACTCCAAAGTGAAATCTCCACGACTTTACAAAGACTTCACTGTGAAGCCTCATATGAGATTTCAAATTCAACTCTTGAAATTCTACTTGGAGAATCAACAAACCTAAAACCTAAGTGTCGGAATCCGAGATATGCGAAATTAACACAAATAGAACTGAGAATAAAACAAGAAAGAAGAGTTTTTTTTGGTGTTTTAGTCATCAGCTTGGGGAGGAGAAGCGATTACTTTCAAAGGTGTCGTTGTTGGTGAGATCTGAGTGTCAAATCATAGATCTACGAAATAATGAGTGTCAGAATTCCAGATCTGCGAAAGAAACATAAATGGAACTGAGAATTGAACAAGAAAGATGAAATTGTGAGGTTTTAGTCATCGGCTCGGGGTTGCATGCTGTCAGAGAAGCGATTACCTTCAACAACGTCGTTATTCACGGTGTACTCTGACAAGAATAGCGACGACGATTATCGGTTCTTTGAGAGAATCAAGAGTCGTCTTTGTTTTTTTGGTAAAAAAACTAATAAAATCTCGTTTTTTTATCTCAAGGATAAGTTTTGTAACTATAAAAATATTATTTTAAACAGAGACTTCGCTATGAAGTCTATAGATGAAGTCTCCAACGTAAGTCTCGAATGAGACTTTAAGAAGAAGTCTTTATACCCTAAACTCTAAAATCGGATAAATTTCCCACTTTTATGTTAAGAATCCCTAATATATACTTACTTTTTACATTATATTAGCTTAGTAAATTCAACATGTAAAGCTAGATGCATATTTGACATTTTATAGCAAAAACACATTAACTCTAAGTGTAAACCTAGAGATGTATACATGTATTGCAACTCATTATCTCAAACCTAGACACATCCAAAGATGATTTAGATGGTTTAATTCTACGAAATTATATTTTTAAATTTTCGGGTATGATTCAAATAATTTATCGATAAAAAATTTTGAACAACAAATTTTTAATTATTTTTAAATTTATATTTAGGTTTAATTACGGTTTTAGACTTCACCAGGAAATCTCAAATTGTGTCCAAAACATAAATTACCTTTCATGATGTATAATTTTATGCATTTTTATGAAAATTTAATTTATATACATTAGATTTGGTCATAATTTATTTTTCTTCTAAAATATTCAATCAAATTAATTTTTATTATTTTTAAAATTTAAATATAAGAACTACTGAGACTTCACTGTGAGGTCTCTATACCCTAAACTCTAAAATTGGAAGTTTTTCTTAATTGGCGTCTATTCTTATGGGAGACTTCAGCGAGAAGTCTCTATACCCTAAACTCTGAAATTAGATATTTTGTGAATTGGCACTTTTAAAGTTTTTGGCGTATTTATCACATTTTAATTTATACATTTGATTTTACAACCATTTATTTTTGTTTTAATATATTCAATCAAAACATTTTTGGTAAGCAGTCTTTGGTATGTCATATACCATTACAACACTAAGAAGTTACAAAAGCATAGTTTTAACGGCCATTACACACAACTAAAACTCATAGTTTTAACAAGACTAAAGACCAACTAAAACTCATACCACCAGCTAACACAAAGAAGAAGTTACAAAAGCATAGTTTTAACAAGACCAAAGAGCAACTAAAACTCATACCACCAATGATAACAAACACATGAATAGCACAAAAACACCAAAGACCAATAACTTAAACTCTTCCTTTTTTTCATGGGTCTGCAATTGCACTTCAGAATTCAACTATATCTGCTATGAGGATCATGGTCTCATCCTCTAGTCCCTCAATCTTTTGTCTAGGATTATCCAAAAGATTCATTCGTTCATACAATTTTACAATCATCTCTCGTAATTATCAAACTCAAGCTTAGTGAGTTCTTCCTCTAAAGCATCATTCCACCATTTCCAAATGTGATTTCTATGATTCTACAAGTAAAAATTTCAAAAGAATTACATCTAAGCACTTACTTCTTTGATTTAATCCGTTATGAATAATTGCAAACATACCTCTTTCGTTAGAGATGTGTAAAATCTTCTACCCGTATCTATATCACTTGCAGAGGTTCAGATGCACATCTAATCACCACATAAACAACGAATAGAAATTCTAAAATCTCCATCAGCTTCGTAACAACAAGAATTGAAGGAAGCTTTAGATGACGAGCTCTGTTTGTAGCTTATCGACATTGTCGAAGATTAAGAGAAGAAAAAGAAGAAGTAGAAGCAATAGGATAAAGACAACGCAACAAGAAGAAGACGAAGTTGAAGTTGCAGAGAGAAGACAAAGTTGAAGCCGAAATTTCCATATGTCCAAACCCTAAGATCTGTAACAAGCAGAAAAATATAAAGTGGTTAATCAGATATGAGAAGAGAAAAACACTTTTGAGGATACATTCAAATCGACGGAGAAGGAGATATGACAAGAAGAGCACGCCTTACCGACGATAGTACAATGGAGCAGCAATTTTAGAGCAAGCGACGGCTCTTGCCATTTTTGATAGAGATTTGTGAGCAAAATAAAGAATTTTAAATTATATATGGGGTCAAACTCATGCTAGGTTAAAAGCCGCCGTAATTTGGGAATTCATTTTTACGTCTACGGGAGAAGTCTCCAACGAAAGTCTCGTATGAGACTTTAAGATGAAATCTCTATACCCTAAACTCTAAAGTCGAATAAATTTTCCACTTTTATGTTAACAATCCCTAATATATATTTACATTTTATATCATATTAGTTTAATAAATTCAAAATGTAACAGCTAGATGCATATTCGACATTTTATAGCAAAAACACATCAATCCTAAGTGTAAGCCTATACACGTATACATGTATTGCAACTCATTATCTCAAACCTAGACACATCCAAAGATGATTTAGCTCACATGGTTTAGTTTAATGAAATTTTATGAAACTTTTTTTTTAAATATTCGGGTTTGATTCAAAATAATTTATCTATAAAAAATTTTTGAACAAAAGTTTTTTATATTTTTTAATTTAAATTTATATTTAAGTTTATCCTAATATCTATATATTTAGATTGAATATATATATTTTTATATTTTTTTATCTATATATTTAGATTAAATATTTGAGTTTAATTCTAATTAAATTTTTTATTTATATATCAGGTAATTTTTTTATCTATATATTTAGATTAAATATTCGGGTTTAATTCTAAATAAATTATCGGGAAGTCTCAAACTGTGTTCCAGGTTTTGAACATATATAACCTTACATGATTTACAATTTTATGCATTTTTATGATATTTTTATTTATATCCATTAGATTTAATCATAACTTATTTTTGATCTAAAATATTCTATCAGAAGTTTTTTTTATTTTTAAAATATAAATATAAGAACTACATAGATTTCACTTTAAAGTCTCACATGGGACTTCAATGAGAAGTCTCTATAGCCTAAACCCTAAACTCTATCTATACCCTGAAGGAGACTTCACTGTGAAGTCTAAGAAAGTTTATAGGGTTTAGAACATAATCACTCATATATCCTTCAATATTATGAACTTTTTGAAAATTTTAATCTCTATAGTTCAAATTTTGAGAAAATTAATTTATGTACATCAAATTACAAAAAAACTATTTTTTTATATCTCCTAATTTAATCATAAGCTTTAATTACTAATGAGACTTCACATTGAAGTCTCAAAGAAGAAGACTTCACGATGAAGTCCCATGTGAGACTTCGTTATGAAATCTCTTGCTGCGCTGAGGTCAGAAAGGTAATTGTGATTTCTATTTCATTATTTTCAAAGAAGGATTTCAAACGTAATTTCCTGACCCTTGGAGTTTAGTTTTGCATTTGATTCAAATTAGTGTATTTTTGCATTCAAACTCAATTTTGAGTCTAGTCATAGCAATTCCCCAAAATTGATCTACATCTAAATACTACTACTATTGATTTTATAAATAATTATTAAATTGTGTATGTCAAGATTCGCTTAACTTATTTCTATACCTAGCAAAAATTCATAAATATGGAATATCCTTTTAGTTTTCCATACATTCTATTGCCTAAGAACAATGAATAATGTGGAAGCCCCCTTGGTCCAGTGGTTGACCAAGGGTTAATTAATGTTTCTACACCAGAAGGTCAGTGGATCAATTCCCCGGAGATGCACAATTTATTGCAGATTAATGGAGGCAGACTTATAGGAAGTCTTCAGCGTGGTGCAAGCGAGGACCGTTCGTCATGCCAGCAGATGGAACGGAAAAATTTGTCCGCTGAAGTAATTGTCTTTGTAGTTGTTTCTCAAAATTTGTAATAGCAGTAGTAACCTAGATGATAAAAAAAAAAGTACAATGAATAATATATAAACTCAAAGTTATGGAATGTTTTGTATTTGAAGCCTTTAAATTTATGGTACTTTACTATTGGCAGTATAGACATCTAGAATCGATTCCTCAAATCTAATATAACATGATTCGATATTCTTAAATCATAACATAACATATTATGATATATTTTGAATTTTATTAAGTGGTGAATTTGTACAAATATAAAAATTTATATTTATATAAATTTAAATTTAAACAAAGGAAAATGATGTTACCATGTTTTCATTTTTAATTTCATTTATTTAAATTTCAAAAGTTATATATTTTCATGATAATTATCTTTTGTAAAAAATATATTTTATTATACGTAACTGGTATATATAAGTATAATAACATAACATTTTTCTTTTTAACAAAAAAACATAACATTTTTATTTCATTTAGTAACTTTACCATGCATACGTAATAACATGACTTTTTTCAAACATGCTAACGTATCTTTTTTATAGAAAAGCTGACGTATCGATCTTTCTTTTGTTTACATTTCTGTTATCATCATACCGTAAATAGGTGCTCTATAAATTTAATTGTAAGTTAACACATTGTAAGGAAATATTTTTTACTTTCGTATGCAATTAAACAAATATTAAAGATCTTTTAAATAGCTTTTAATTATTTTTTTAGAATTTATATGATAGGAACTAAATAACGAATTAAACAAAGTGAAACACAAAAATACGAAAAACGGAAAAAAGCCTTCAAATCCTTAACTTATGATAATTTTAAACATAAAGATAACTTCTTGAATAAAGAATTCTTTATGTTGTCTCTCACACCATACTTAGTGTATTTTGCTTTGAGGTTTCCCCAAACATTGTCTTTTGTTACGGAGGTTGAGAATCTTACATTAAAATATTAAACAAAGATAGACTGTATAAATATGATAAATAAGTATGTATAGAGAGTTTTAAATTTATCTTATACCTTTGTTTGAGCTCTTCAACCTCTTGTAAATTCGGGTTCAACATCTGCAATCATACCCTTACCTATACATAGATATAATACAATTTTATTGTTAGGAGTATTTATATTTCATACGAAGAATATAACATTAATATAACCTCTCCAATCTCTAACTTTTGCAAGACTGAAAAGCATGATTTTCACCGGGTCTGTGTTGTCCTTAAGAATTTCACATAATTTATCAGCATGTTGACCCCACATTAAGCAGTCCAAAAATACTTGACTGTAAGATTTTTTTTGACACAAGAAGGCTACTCTATTTCTCAAGCTTGAGATGGTGTGGCTAGATCATATCTTAATATTCAATAGTAAAGATACTAGTATTAAATCTTAGATTAAAAACACTTTTAAAAAATTTAATTCGTGTTTAGCATTTGGAAAATAATATTTTTTATTGTTAATCCATGATACCATGGACTTCTTGTTTTTATAGTGCCAACATTCGAGATTTGACCAATTATATATGAAAATATTAAATACTTTAGTAAATATATTTTAGTTATAAACAAAATTTGAAATATATTATAGTCAACCTTAAAATTACTAACTTATCAACCAAGTTATTGGTTTCAAAATCTTTTCTAAGTACCGTTGCAAAATCAGAAAAATGAAAGTATTGATTATGAGATATAGAAGCTATGCCAAAAATGGTAGTATCATGTTTAAAAGAAATCTTGAAAGAGTGTGTAACGCCCCCCGACAGCCCCTACCGTGTGCCTCGACGCCTCTCCCCGGGCCCGCGGACCCACCCTTTCCGACGGTCGGGAGCGCTACGTCGAGGAGGCTTTAAAGTCATGATTTAGTGTTCCTAAAATCACCACGCGATCTTTCCCCGTGTTTTGTCCTCACTCGCACAATTCCGGAAATCACTTCCCAGAAGGTCACCCATCCTAGTAACGCTCCAGCACAAGCACGCTTAACTGTGGAGTTCTATCAGGACCAGTGACCGAAAAGATAAGTGCACTTTAGTGACATAGGTAGCCAAATTAATCCTTATAAGCCCTCCTCACACATATGACTCTATAAACTGGGGTCTCACAGAGTGGTTAGTGGTTCGATTATTAAAACTCATAGGGAGAACATCAAAGTTAGAAATCCTCTTCCAAACTCCACCAGTTGTCATCCTTTCTTTAAAAAAGTGGACAAGATGCTTATTGTTGGTTGAATGTATTTTATTACACTGGCAAGATCATAATAAAAAAGTAACCCTTCCATTAATATTATTAGAAATCAATAGATCATTCCAATTTGTTTCTACTATAGTATCCAGGTTAGGAGAGTGTTCGTTTCAAGCTTGCATGCTAACTACTGCATGTCATATTTCATTATTGACATGTGTATTTGATATGATCCTACATGATAGGATCAAGTCCTTTGATGAATTCCATGGCTTGTGATGATGAAGATCAGAAAACTAAGGCTTAAACAATGGCTGATTGAATGAATCGAGTGAAACTTTTTGAAGCTGCGGAATTACTTCAAGACTTTCTGGATTACACACTTAAAAAGAGTGGATGGATGGAAAATTAGAAACTTCTAAGAGGTGAGGAATCACTCTTAGACTTTCAGAGTTGTGCTTGTAATGCATGGATAGAATTCAAATACACTAAACAAGTTGTTGATCAAACAAATTTCAGAGAGAAAACTTTAGAATAAGAAAGTGTTTGATAAGTTTTCTACAAGGGAGGCCACGAAATTATAAAGAAGAAATGAGAGAGAGAGAGAGAGAGAGAAAGAGAGAGAGAGAGAGAGAGAGAGAGAGAGAGAGAGAGAGTGCATGAGAAATAAAGGCTTGTACATGCACAAAGCCTAGAAAATCAAAACGTACATTAAATACTATGTTTGAACATAAATTTGGTTCATCTTCTTCTGATTTTTGTCACCCCCTTTGAGCATAGAATAAATCACTTATTTTGGGCTTAAATTTCATCAAGAGATCTTTTATTTAAGTGTTGTGGCTTTACTTCATTAAAAACCTTACTTGAAAAACCCATTGGGACAAAACCAAGTGAAGGGAAAAAGAGTGTAAGTCACAATACCTCATCCAAGTTCCAAAAGTGCATTTCTTTAAATTAGCGAACAAGGTTTCCTTCCTACGCACTTCTAAGACTTGTCTACGATGCACAACATGCTCATCCAAGTTCTTGCTATAAACCAGAATGTCATCAAAGTAGACTACTACAAAATGACCTATGAAAGCTCTAAGAACATGGTTCATTAGTCTCATGAAAGTGTTAGGTGCATTAGTTAGCCCAAATGGCATCACTAACCATTCATATAATCCCTATTTAGTTTTAAATGCAATTTTCCATTCATCTCCTTCTTTCATCCTAATCTGATGATATCGACTTTTTAAATCAACCTTAGAGAAGATGCTAAATCCATATAATTCATCAAGCATATCATCTAATCTAGGTATATAATGTCGATACTTTACAATGATATTGTTGATGGCTCTGCAATCAACACACATCCTCCAGGTGCCATCTTTCTTTGATACAAGCAAGACATGTACTGCACATGGGATCATACTCTCACGAAAGTGTCTTTTTTCCATAAGTTCAGTAACTTTTCGTTCAAGATCTTTAGTTTCCAAAGGATTGGTTTTGTATGATGGTTTGTTTGGTATGAAATCGATTTGATGTTCAATGCCTCCGATTGGTGGTAATCCTTGGAGACTCTCTTCTGGAAATACATCTTGAAATTCCTCCAAAAATAATTGTATTTTGCTAGAAAAATCCTGCTTTGAAAGGTTTAAGTGAAAACATTCTTTAAGAATAAATAGAATGTGTGGGAAGTGGCTTCCTTTTGGCTTCTTGATCATAAGAATGGTTGCCTATTTAAGTTTAGAATCAGCTTGTGCTTTGCTCTTTTTATTACTGATCTGATCTTGATGAACCTATTGAGGAGTTAATGGAACCAAAAGAGTCTTCTTTCCTTTAAATTTAAAGGAATATCGATTGGTAAAGCCATCATATATCACTCTTCAATCTGATTGTCATGGCCTTCCAAGCAGAATGTGACCAGCATCCATTGTTAAATACATCACACAATATCTCATCTTCATACTTCCCAATAGATAATGGCACCATTACTTGGTTCTTTACCTCCATTTCTCCTTGATCATTAAGCCGTTGCAACTTGTAAGTTTTTGATCGTTTCATCACCTTCAAACCAAGATTTTTCACCATGGTTTCACTGGCTACATTGGTACAGCTCCCTCCATTAATGACTAGGCTGCACACTTTATCAAAAATAACACAGTGAGTGTGAAATAGATTTTCTCTTTGCTCATCTCCATAAGTCTTGGTTTGCAAGTTCAAAGTTCTTCTTGTGACAAGTAACTCTCCTTTAGTAGGCATCTCCACTTGCTCTTCTAAGGACTTTATTTTAGATTGGTCATCTTCAAATTTTATCTCTCCATTGTTTCGTAAAACCATCACACGCTTGTTAAAGCACTCATTTGAATAATGGCCAAAATCCTTGCACTTAAAGCATTGTATATCTCTGGTTTCGGAAGTCGTTGCTTTTTCCTTTCCCTTGAGACTTTGTTCTTCAGTCTTTGGCTTAGAAAATGACTTAGGGAATGGCTTAGAGTCCTTGTACGTGTTTGTCTTCTCATCTTTTTGGTAGTTTTGCTTGTTGGGCACGTAATTAGACTTGTAACTCTTTCTCTTTAATTGTTTCTCAAACATGATTGCCTTGTGTAGAAGTTCTTCTAACTCCACATAGTGATGAACCTCCAATCTATCTATAATATCTCTGTTCAATCATCCCATAAATCGAGCTATAGTTGCTTCACGATCTTGTTGAATATCAGCTCTTAGCATCAGAGTTTCCATCTCTTTAAAGTACTCTTCCACAGTCTGGTTTCCTTGAGACAAGTTTCTGAGTTTAAAGTGCAACTCTATATGGCAATGACTTGACACGAACCTTCTTCTCATGATAATCTTCATTTGATTCCAAGTTTCAATGAGATTGTCTCTTACACGTCTCTTGGTTGTAACCTTATTATCCCACCAACTCAAAGCATAGTCTTTAAATTTTGTAGGAGCAAGCTTCAGTTTTCATTCTTGTGTATAATCTCTAAAGTGGAACACAAGTTCTATCATTTTCTCCCATTCTAGATACTCTTCTGGATCACCAGTGCCTCTAAAAACAGGAATTGCAAGTTTAAGACCACCAAGAAGATCAATGGCTTGCGATTGTCTTTCTTCTCTGTCACGTCTTCTTCTCCTTGAGCCATTAGATCGAGAAGTATGGTTGTAGTAGTTCTTAGTTACAGAATGGTGTGGACTTCTTCTGGATCTTTCATGATCAGACTGCTCAATCTCATTTCTGAAGTTATCTAGTCTTTGATCCATCAAAGGAATCATTCTAGCTGTTAAAGCATCTAGTATGAGTTTATGTTGATTGTTGGCTTTAGCTTCTTCACTATCTGTTCCCGCCATGGTTCATGTTTAAACTCAAGCAAAGAACTAGTAAAAGTGCTCACAGAAACACTACAATTGTCCATAAAACTCAACAAAATCGAAATAACACTTTCATATTCCTCAGAAATACTAATTCAAGTTTGTGATGTTATTTTCAGTTCTAAAAAGTACAACACGTGATCTAAGTAAAGTAGATCCTAATGAACAATTTTTTAAACAAGTTTTCAAGCCTAAAATCACTCTGATTTCACAATATGAAAAGTCAGAAAATTCGCAGATTGTAAACTACAAGGAAGAACATAACCTGTTCATGAAGTTTGCTCTGATACCACTTGATATGATCCTAGATGATAGGATCAAGTCCCTTGATGCACTCCATGGGTTGTGATGATGAAGATCGGAAAATCAAGGCTTAAACAATGGTTGATTGAATGAATCGAGTGAAACTTCTTGAAGCTGCATAATTACTTCAAGACTTTCTGGATTACACACTTAAAATGAGTGTAAGGATGGAACTTTAGAAACTTCTAAGAGGTGTGGAATCACTCTTCGACTTTCATAGTTGTGCTTGTAATGCAATGGTAGAATCCGAATATATACACTAAACAAGTTGTTGATCAAACAAATTTCAAAGAGAAATTTTTAGAATAAGAAAGTGCTTAATCAGTTTTCTACAAGGGAGGCCACGAAATTATAAAGAATAAATGAGAGAGAGAGAGAGAGAGAGAAAGAGAGAGAGAGAGAGAGTGCATGAGAAATAAAGGCTTGTACATGCACAAAGCTTAGGAAATCAAAACAGAAATTAATACTAAGTTTGAACATAAAAATTGGCTCATCTTCCTCAGATTTTTATCACCCCCTTTGAGCATAAATTAAATCACTTATTTTGGGCTTGAATTTCATCAAGAGGTCTTTTATTTAAGTGTTGTGGCCTTACCTCATTAAAAACCTTACTTGGAAAACCCATTGGGATAAAACCAAGTGAAGGGAAAAAGAGTGTAAGTCACAACACCTCTCTTGATGACTTGCTCAAGTAGCTTGAATCACAACCAGAGTAGTTGGATAAGCATACTCAAGTAGCTTGAATCACAACCAGCTTGCTTGAATATTGCAGCCTTAGACCGAATCATTGGACCAAGAGACACATATAAGTCTTTGTCTTCTACTTCCTCAGCTTCAAGCGGCTCCTTTTCTCTTTCTTTAACTCCATTAAGCTATGGGTCAAGTTGCTGCTCCATCTCCTTAGCTTCTTTAGTTCCTTTGTTGATCATGATCATATCAGTATTTATTTGATTATATTGTTATTAAATGTTAAAACGATAACAACTTAAACTAACATAAACGTTTAATGAATTGAAGTAAATTCTGAATATAGAAGAAAGAAAAACTAAAACTAAAATCAATATTAAAAAACTTACGTTTTCATCTGCTAGAACCGCTTCAAGTAAATTTCCAATACGAAGTTTGCTTCCAAACATTCACAATCCTAACATTAAGGATGAAACCATGATTCGGGAGAATGATTCCGGCAACATCCTTATGCTCCGCCATTAGAAATGTGTATCTTTTCTTTAGTTTTGTGAAAGTTTACAACTTAAAACTATGCTTCACCTTCAAACCGAAAAATGCGTGTACAATATATACCAATTTGGTTATTACCTTTAATATTAATATGTATAATAAATATTCCATATAAGTATGAGGTAATATATAGTCGATAAAAATAAACTTACTATGTTATAATTAACACTACTACTGTATATGTCCATGAAATATGTAATTCTGATATAAGTATTCAGTTATATCAAATGTGTATATAGGTTTTTTCCATTATGATTCGAGTTACCTTAAAAGTAACATGTTTTAATTGATGCTTTCTTAAAATTTTGGGAAGACCTAATAATATCAGCCAATAATTATTTTAATAATAATTGTAAACTTGATTAGCAAGGTATATATATTTGATTTTATTACCAAATAACGAAATTGGTTTTAGTATAAATCAAACGTTCATAGGATTTACAAATATTAAATTTACTAATTTTATAAATATTATTGAATCTTGAAATTAAAGAAATTAGATATATGTACTAATACTAATTAAATTCTATGTTAAAATCTTAAGTACATGATATTATTGGTGATACTATTCATATATTACCTATTTGTGCCAAAAAAAATAAAATAAAAAAGCCTATTTATATGGTAACCGTTTACATAAATATATACCTTCTATGCTTTGATGTTCCTCTATTTCTTAAGTGTGAAGCTGCTATAATGTGGGGCGATCGTTCGTACCTATTTCCGGTGAAGTTTGTCTGGGATAAAGAATGCAAATAAAATTGAAAAATACAAACCCGAGTCTCAACAATCTTGTAAAGGTTAGTAATATGTTTTATTTATCGTGCACGCAATTTGAATACTCATTGATTTTTTTCACTAGTATACATAATTGAATTATATATATATATATATATATATATATATGTTTCCATGGAGGACATATTACTCCTCCATTTCTAAATATGTACATGTCGGATGATACTTCGATCTGATTCCATTAGTGGTACTCATGTAACCAACAAAAGGGTAAATTTTTGTAAGGTTTTTATGCTCGGATATTTGCTAACTTATTTAACTAAATTGTATATTGTTCTTTTTTGTCAACAAACGGACCACAACAGGCTGATCCGATAGCCCATTAAGGTCGAACCCTGGTGCCTAAGGATTGACTCTGAAGACTCAACCACCATGCTACAATGTCCTCGACAAATTATATGTTGTTCTATAAGAACTTTTTGTTTTTAAAAAATAAAGTGTTTGGTGATATATATATAATTTAATGCATATTTACCATCATTTAGTATGGATTTCCATTACATTTAGTATGTAAATAATACATTTTAGTGCCAAAATCTATTTAGTTTAGAAATTGAGTCTAGTTTATGATCATTCGCATTTTTCATGCATTTATCTACATTTTGTAGCGAAGAAAAAGAAGATTTTGAAAATTGATTCTTGGTGGAAATGAAGTAAACATCAAGCATTAATCAAGGAAAAATGAAGAGGAATCAAATGAAACGAAAGGGAATGAATAAGAATCATAGGAAGCGAAAGGAAATGAAGAATGATCAAAATGGAGCCAAAGATGTGTGTAGAGCCATGAAACTTGGATGTTGATTCAAAGATTTATAAAGAGAAGCAAAAAAAAGAGAAGAATCATTTGGAATCAACATATGGTAGCCTTGCAAAGAGGGAGTGCATGGAAATAATACGTCATTCTGACGGCAATCGAAAATGCAAGAAAAAAAAGCTGGAATGCAGCAGAGAGCACTCGACCAAAATTGATCTAGGCAACACCCTTCTCTTCCCCCTTCCCAATAAATACCCTCTCTAAGCCTCCAAGAATACGTAAGCTACCTATGCATTATATTTTTCTTATTTTTAAGTTTGTTTCTAAGATTCAAAACAAGTTTCTAAATAATTTGTTATGGAATCTCTTTTATATTTTATGCATTTCAGGTTCTTCATTTGTTCTTCCTTGTTCTTCATCAAGTTTCTTCCTTTTTTGCAAAGTTTGGATTTTTATTGCTTCTACTTAAGTTTATTTGCTTTCAATCATCTTTTCTCATCTCATCTCACCTTCTTCTCACTTCAAGCATGGACTTTCAAGAAGCAAGTGATACTTCTTGGTGTTCCATGAGCCTTAGTGAGTAAAGTACATTGGATCTTGGATTGGTAGATTAGGGAATGATTAATTGGTTAGATAATGATGTCTAAAGATAAATAGGACTTAGATCTATATGGTTTAGGTGTTCTCAATGCTAGATCTAGGAGAAAAACTAGATATTGACATGTATGCATTTCACACCCGAGAGGTGTTCGATGAAACGTCTAGGAGAGCCTAAAGCTTGCTAAACTTAGCTTAGCCAACAGAAGTTGATTGCTAGGGAGTTTAGTGACTAAGTGAAATGATTCTTAGTGATTCCTAATTGATTTATCATTTTCAAAAAGCGAGAGTTGAGTAAATGTATCAATATGTAAATAACCTATTGTCATGAGAGTGAATTAGGCTAACATTGATTCTGTATTTGTGAGACTTGTTCTTTTGATTGTCTTCTTTGTTGTTAGTTAGTCTCTTGATTATCTCTTCTCAAACGCCAATCCGATATCCACTTCTCCATCTTTTCAAGTCTTGTTTAGTATGTTGAGGTTGCCTTTGCATCTAGATTAGTAATTAGTAGTAACCACCTCTCTTCTTATTTACTTAGATTAGGAAATATTGTGTATTCTTAGTGTTTGAATCTCTAGTTCTCGTGGGTTCGATCATTAAGTACTACAATCGACATAGTTGTATACTTGCAGTTTAATGAGGATTGTTAGTTGATTAAGGTTTATAAATTTAAAACTTGATGTTGATTTAATCGCTTGCGAAATCTAGCCTCATCATTTGGTTATATAGGGAATGATTGTTTGGATTGTTTAAGTGTTGCTGTCAAACCTTCTTCATACGATTCGGACGAAGATCTCTCCATAAATGTAGAGGAAAGACAAAAGGAGTTGATCAAACATAATAAATCCAAGTCTTGTGATGAATGAAATGAAGAAGCAGTTACCAAAGTCCTAAACTCTTCCTCTTAATAAGGCGTTGGGTTCAAACTTTAAAACAGTTATGTGGTTGACAATGTTCGGTTAGAGTATCTATGTCTTTTATTTCTACCGGCGGTTAAATTCTATCACATTAATAAAACGTTAAAGTTGTAGTTCCGTTTTTATAATTTAATAAATAAAAACCAAATTATTCCACTGTCCATTTAAATGTTGATGTACTTACGTTTTTTGTATTATCGAAAAAATGTAGAGTTTCTGATGATTTTTAACACATTGAATGTACATGTTTTTCGTAATTCATTTGCATTTTTTAACCAACTATGGAACCAAATAAGATCATTATTTCTTAATTGTGTTTACAATAAAAATGTGTTATATAAACTGTCATATTTTCTATTTCCATAGATGGGCATAACCAAATAATGCTTTTAGACATTATCATGAGAAAAGACGATATTCATTCACAATGATTTCATATATATATATATACACACACACACACTTTCACGAGAAAAAGGACTAAAAGTCAATCTCTCATTCCACTCATAAAAATTCTTCTGAAATCCTACTTATATCTAAGAATCTTCATCACGCCTCAAGCATTTGTGCATAAGTTTACAACACATTATCAAACTTCAACATTTATGACAAGTTAATCTTTTTTTATTAATAATGAAACAAAGATAATAAATAAATGTTACAAGAAGAATTACTTCGCAACTAACCACGTTGATTATTAAATATAAAAAATCTTCAAGAATCTTTTTTAAGTGTCCTCATTATTGTTGAAGTTTAATGACTTCTACCAAATCGTATAACAACCACTGGAGTGTCGACCATCTGCTTCAATAATATATCCCAAAATTCTTCAGCTTGTTCTCCAAATAAAATACATTGTATGACTACATCATTGCAAATAAAAAAAAATGATAATAAAGTTTTATGCAAAAATAAAAAGATGAAAACTGAATTTAAGTTGTTTCATAGAATACAAAAATGATTACCAAACCAAATCTTGCTTTGTGCTTGTGAGTTTGAATTTAAGTTGCTTCATAGATAGTTCAGACACATAATTTGGTTAGTTTCGAGATGTTTAATGGTGGTTATCAAACAAACTACATCTGAGAAAAATAATCCGAAAATCATTGTAATTGGGATTTTTAAAATTATGTTAAAATATATTTGTCTAATAAAACTACACTTACCAACCATTATGCTTGTATCATATGTGCTATCAAAGATATCTTCAAAACTAAGAAAATTGAAGAAGAGGTTATTGTTTAGAATAGAAACTCCTAAAATCGAAGTATCTTCTTTGAAAGTAATTCTAAACTCATGTCGTGTAGTTCGGGATATTATTGGATCTTCTAAAGTTACGTCAAATCTAGATATATGTTTCAATCGTTGCAGTCAAATTATTCATGAATTTGTGTACATATGCCGAGAAAATTGTTACATGTATTTAATTACCATGCGTAAAAAATCCAAATGTTTTTTTAGCTAAAATTTGAAATGTATATGTAAGCTAAATTTTAATTACATAAGTGGAATTAATTATAATCGACTTATAATATAAGAATACATCTAAAATAAACATATAAAATAATAATTGTAATCATTTATATTCTATAATACATTATATATTATATTACATTTTAAAATACCTTTTCATCAACAACAATATCTTTGAAGGTTTCACCGTTTAAATGATATTGAAGCAAGACACAGAATTTTGACATTTATTGTCCAATTAATTCGTAAAAGGTTTAAGATCATTTACAAAATCGATATGAAGTATTGACATTGATGGTTTAGTAGAAAAATGAAAATTTTGTTATGATTATAATGTGAATAAACTACCGGTATTTATATAAATTAAAAAAACTTGGAGAAAAATACAAGTTAATTACTATATTTCCTAAATAAAAAATACCATATATAAACAACTCACTGTGATATTTGTTTTATAGCATTTTAAGTCAATTTTTCATATAATCTATTGGTTTGTATTATATTGTATGTAATAATTTTACTTCCCTTTTAATAAGAATGTATTCCACCTTAGATGGTTTTGTTTTTTTTGTCAACCACACGTTAAAATTAACTATCTCTCGAAGTGGAAAGCCAAATCGGAGTTATTGTGTCTACATAAGAAAAGTCAGTTAAGAAAGAACGGGATCTTCGCGCCAGGCTATCTGCTTGTGTATTAAGTGTCCGCGAGACATGTAGCAAGGA
The DNA here is from genome assembly GCA_900406275.1 of Anastatica hierochuntica. Lineage (NCBI taxonomy): Eukaryota > Viridiplantae > Streptophyta > Magnoliopsida > Brassicales > Brassicaceae > Anastatica > Anastatica hierochuntica. The sequence goes on along the minus strand of OVAN01002195.1, from coordinate 1,427 downwards.
GAAATCTGTGAAGAAACCACGAAGTCGCTGGTAGTCTTGAATTTGAGTATAAAGGGTTGGCCACTCCTCCGGTTGTTGGATGATACTAATGAGCTCTGCGCAATCCGTCTGGAAAACCTGGCAATCTATGTCGCGTTCGTTCAATTCTATCATTGCCCAAAGCAGAACTTCGAACTCGGCATGAAGTGGTGAAAGACTCTGGCGTTGGCATTTCGCCCCCAACAAAATTACCTCCCCATCCTTCGTGAGGCATATCCATCCTAGTCCTGAAGTAGGATCCGATTGTTTCCATGAACCGTCTATTCTGCAAAGTAAACAATCAGGAGACAACAAGTCACCACAAAACCTCTCCTCTTCCGAATTGATAGAAAATTGAGCATCGTTCCAAGCTATAGCATCTGTCTCTGCTGAACAGAGTAACTCCGCTGCATCTGACTGTACTCCTTGGAAGACCATTTTATTCCTTGCTTTCCAAATTAGCCAAATTATCCATGGGAAGATAAGGGGCCGATCACCCTCCCGCGTTTGCCCCGGCGGATGCCAAAAGAGATGAGCCATATTAGGATAAAGTGCATCAGAATGGAAAACTTTTTGTCATGTGGGATCCGTGTAATGATACCAAGCTCGCTGGATCAATGCACACTCAAAGAAAATATGATTTATTGTTTCCACACAAGAGCCACATCTCTTACAAATTGTATCACAATGAACTCCCCTTTGAACTAGTTCACTAGTTGCCGCTAGACTTCCTGTTATAATTTGCCAAAGAAGATGTTGAATCTTCAAAGGGCATTTAACTTGCCAAGCAAAAGCTTTCAAAGCTTCTAAACCTGGTCCCAAACCATTATTGTTAATCCGTTCTATTTCTAGTGAATTTAAAATATTATACCCCGATTAGACAGTGTAATGCCCTGACTTGGTATAATGCCAAACCACATCATCGTATGTAAAGGTGCGGCTTGGGTGAATGCCCCTAATAAGAATAACATCCTCTGGATTGAATAATTCATTCACAAGTGGCACATGCCAATATTTCGTTTGTGGGTCAATCAATTGTTGTACCTTTAACGTAGGGTACCGCAAACTACCCGGACCCCTTGCTGGGCGCGGGGAATCATCCGGAATCCACGATTCTTGCCAAACAAATGTATTTATTCCAGACCCAATACGTATCTGAATGCCCTGCCGCAACAACTCCTACGCGGAGAAAATACTCTTCCATCCGAAAGAGGGTGAATGTGGCNAAAGAGGGTGAATGTGGCTTCCTTGCGTTTAAAGGATGGACCTTCCTGAAATACCGACCACGCAGAACCCGAGCCACCAAAGATCCAGGGAATTGAATTAGCCGCCAGAATTGTTTAGCCAATAAAGCTGTATTGAAATCCTCTAGAGATTTGAAGCCTAGGCCCCCATTCTCTTTTGGTATA